>JAMJFZ010003558.1:255000-295000 GCA_026225945.1 Cricetomys ansorgei | reverse complement strand
GAGATATTCACTAGCCAGAGGATTTAAATAGATCTCCCATTAACCCAACGAGGTAAGAATCTGACTATCTCAGGCTATACGCAAGGCTCTCCAGCAGGAAAGATGAAGCACCCTGGCCACAGAAATCAGAAACCTGGGGTCTTGGACTGTTTCATATACTTCCAGAATTAAATATAGCACATCACTGGGACTGTCTATGGTTCCTCATCCTTAGAAACCGGAGGAGAGCGTCTCCAGGTTGCTGAAGGTGTTTGAGATTCATCAGTCTTAGTCCTGAAGAATGCACAAGGAGGAAGAAGAAGGGAACGCAAATGAAAGCCCATCTTTGCTAAGCATTCACCCTGCCACAAAGCCACACGCCCAGGAGTCTCACTGTTAAAACATAAAGATTTAGTAGAGGAGCAAGTAAGAGGGCTCGACAACCCATTCTCTGTCTGAGAATAGCTTCTTCCAGTAAAATAGAGCTTTCTACATCTTGGCAGACTAGAAGAAGTGTTCAAAGAAAACTCTGTGCTGCAGACAGCAAGCAGGTCGTCTCGTAGGAAAGTCACTGTGTTCATCAATTTATTTCAGACTGAGTGCATATATGTAAACATCTGAGCCCTTCATTTCCACCTCAAAGAACCGTTTCTATTCTCATGAGGACATTTCTCCCACAGGAGCATGGCACTCCCATTGCAAAGGAAAATGATGGTGGTGGTGGAGGTGGAGGTGGAGGTGGTAGGTGTGGTGATGGTGGAGGTGGTGGTGGTGGTGGTGGTGATGGTGGAGGTGGAGGTGGAGGTGGTGGTGGTGGTGGCAGCAGTAAATACCATTTGTCACAAAGGAATGAAGAGCTCGGCAGAAAACTAGTCACTTTCCATGATTCATGACACAGCGCTCCCACTAAGATCTGTACCGTTATTTATCCCCATTCTACAGACAAGGAAACTCTTGAGATTAAATAGCACAGAAACTTCTAGAAGTCAAAAGAACCAGTCAAGCTAAGACATTTAAAATTCAAATCCAGGTCTGCCATATCCTGAGTCAGACTTTCTTCCTGATGATGCGTTTATATGGAAGATACAGACCTGGACTGGTTGCTCTTACCATGTGCTGTAAAAACCAGCACAACTTCACCGAGCTTTAGAAAGGTAACATTTGTGTATTTTCATTCAACCACAACAGTTTGATATGGTAAAATCAATTTAAAAATAAAGTCCCGGAAGTCTAGAATAATGACAAGTTCATTATTTAAACAAGTTAAATTCACTATAACATACATAACAGGAAGCACATCTTAGCAAAGCTTTTGATTCTAATTTGAAAATTTTTTCTTTTCTTTTCTTTTCTTTTTTTTTTGAGACAGGGTTTCTCTTTGTAGCCCTGGCTGTCTGGGAACTCGTTTTGTAGGCCTTGAACTCACAGAAATTCACCTGTCTCTGCCTCCCGCGTGCTGGGATTAAAGGGGTGGGCCATCACCGCCCAGGTTTTGCTCTTTTATTTATTTTTAATTTTTATAATTTTCTTGATACACCTTGTGTATGTGCACATGTGTGTGTGTGTGTGTGTGTGTGTACACTTGCACACGTGTGATCTAGTGGTGTATGTACATGCTTACATGCGTGCGTGGATGTAGAGGTCAAAGGTTAACATTTGATGTCTTCCTCTATTGCTCTCCACCGTATTCTTTGAGCCAGTTCTTCCCATTGGACCTGAAGCTCGCTGCTTGGCTAGTGTGGCTGGCTAGCAGTCACCAATGATTGCCTGTCGCTGTCTTCTCAGCACTGGGACTCTAGGCTCACCCTGCAGCACCCAGCATTCTAGGTAGGTCCTGGGGTTCCGAACATAGCAAGTACTTGAACCAAATGACCCATCTCCCCAGGCCTTCTGTACTACAGTTTATTCTGCTTTCAAATGCACTCTACATAAATTCTGTTAGGCTAAATAAAGACTTTAAAACAGCAATTTCCATCCAACAGTAAGGCATATTATTTATTGTTAAATAAACCAAATAGATGACTAGAAAGTTTTTGTTTTTTTTTTTAACAATTAACCTCTCACATTTGAGGGGCAGTTTGTACTTTTCGAAGGGCTTTCATATCCTATCTTGTTTACTGATCACATCGAACCAGTGAGAGAACTCATGAGCTTTCCCTCAGTCAATGAGAGAACTTGAAAATAAGGAGTTAGCAGCAGTCCTCACTAAGGACAGAGGGACTCACAGGCGGAGCAGGGGAGTGACATCTCTCCACCCTCCTGAATCACATAGTAATAACACTTAGCAAGCTGTGTGCTCACACTGCTCCTACACTTTTCTACAAACAAATAAAATGCAAAACAACTCCTGCTCATTCTTTAGGGTCTATTACAAGCACCCAGGCTGTACCTTGGGACTTTTGGCTTGTATCTGACTCTGGTGAGATGACTTGACTCTGTCTGCCGTCATCAGGATGATGATAGTCCCTCGGGATTCAAACCAGAGAGATATTGGGGAGGGATGCGGCCTTTAGGAGGTGACTAATTACACTCCTGAGGGCTTTGGGATGGAGGTAGTGTCCTGCTCTTCTACCTCCCACCTCGAAAGGATAGAGCAACAAAGTCTTAGACGCAGAAAGCAGCTCTGACGGCGCCAGTGCCAACACCCTGATGTTTCTCCCAGTCCCTAAAACTGTAGGAATGAAACCTCTGTTCTTTATAAACTATCTCATCTCAGATATTTTACTACAGATGCACAAACAGACAAACACAGAGACCCAGATGGAGCTGTGTAGAGCTAAATAGAAAGAAAAATCCCATAAATGAACTATTAAAAAAAAAAAGACGTTTTTTTTTTTCATCAGTAATAAGTCATAGTTTTTCTGAGCCTCTAGAAAATGTTAAGAAACTCACTGGCATTATTTCATTTAATACTCACTATCCCATGAAGTCAATTATTACAGTTGCCACTTTGTGGATGATGAAGCTGCTGTCACAGTTAACCTCACTTGCCCACGATCCTATCATGAACTCTTAGCAGAGCCAACTTTTATTAAACCCATGTCTATTTGGTGTCTCAGCCCAGTTTCACACCTACAGTGGCCCCGGAGATGTTAGAACTCAAGCCATTTGTTCAACTCCCCGGCCATTGTATATAAACACTTCTGCTCAGTGGCGGCAGGGCACTGGAGTGTGTGGACCCTCTTTGGTACACACAAACACTGTTTAAAAGAAGCATCACTAGAAAAAGATTTATAATCTAATTTAGAACCACAGCAAAGTTTACACAGCTACTTTACACAGTTAAAAATCCGGTTAAAGCTATGTTAGATTATCTGATTCCATCAAAGAAAGACCTCCTGTCATGTGTTACCTTTCTTAGTTCTGAGTGAACCAAAAATAGCATAGATATCTACTCCTTTCAAATCCAGATGTGGCATATTTATATACAGTTTGCCATTGAATAACTGACTTAGTACCATGATACTTATTACCTCCGGGAAAATCCCAAAAACAAGAAACTATTTAAAATCCAACTAAATTCCTGTATGAAGAAAACAACACAACATACGAAAAATAAACCAAAACCCAAAAGGCCAAACGTACATGAATCCATCCCAGCGTGAGGAGACCGTGTTGATCCTGAACACTGAACAATTCCTCTACGTTCTCCACGTCGCAGTAGTCCGGGCCAGCGGACTGCTTTGGCACGATCACATGGGTAATAGTGAATTCATTATGTGTCTAGAAAACAATCACCCAAAAAAAATTAACAAGCCTTTGGCAGAAGAGACGTCTGAACATGATGCTTCCCTATTGGCTAGCAAACCTCACCACTTTTACCACCCCTCTTACTACACACTAGCACAGTTCAAAGACAAACAGAAAAATGGACTCTACTGAACATTTTGGACATCAGTTGTTCAGAGCCTGAAACCCATTGTAGAAAATACAAATGGGCATCAAGGAGAGCCATGGGTAACGTAGGCTTGGTTAACAGATAATGCCTTGGTATACTAGACCTATAGTGCAAACTGTTTCACACAGACAGGGCAGGTTTCTTTGGAGGGACAGAGACTAATTTAGCAAATGTGTGGTGCTACTGGAAGGTACTCCTATGAGTTGTAGGGGTTGACGGGACCTTTTTTATTAATTATATATAATTATGAAAGAATTCTTTCCTCTAAGAGTCACCAGCGTCTTCCAAATTAAAATAATATGGCTTTTACAATTAAAAAAAAAAAAAGAAAAGAAACACATTGCTTTCGTTGGGGAGGAAGCAAGGGTGGAAAAGAAGGGGTCTTGAAGTAAATAGGAGGGTTCTAGGTCCCTGGGCTTCGAGGCTCTGTCACCCTCCAGCCTTCCCATCCTTTGTCGGTACCACCCTCCCTCTGGCCTCAGGGTCTCCCTACACGTTGAGCACTCCGTATAAGCCTCTTGACTTGTAATCTATCATTCTTCTCAATATTCTGTTTATAGCATCTTATGGTGTTTCCAAAATTTTAGAGTTCATTTTTTCAGAATGCTGGGTCCACGAATAATGGGAGTACTTTAAGGGAGTCAACCTGTATGATGCTAATTTCGTAAAATCTGCAGCCACCTGCATGCCTCCACCCCGCTCCACTCATCACAGGGAAGCCATCTTATGCAGAGACGATACAGGACCGTACCAGTTTTCCACAGAGGATCCCACAGGTTTCTATTCCTCTTACTGTGTTAGAGTCAGCCAGCAGCAGAAATTTATGGCAAAGCTCTCTTGATAAAGCTACACATCTCAGTCCTTCAACCACTAAATCTAAGACAGAAAGGAGAAGCAAGCTTTAAAAAACCAACAACCAAGTCTTGGATCTTGTCCTTCAGAATTGAATTTTGGCAAGCAACTGAAGTAAAGTACAAATTTCAACACTGAAACTACCAGGTTTCCATATTTTGTTAAAAAAAAAAAAAAAGCAAAAAAACCCCCCAAAACTCGAGAGGAGAGTAAACATTGCTGAAAAGGAGGGTAAACTGACATATGCATTTCATATGTAAAGTATTGTATTAAAAAGCATATGAAGAGGCAGTATGCTTACACAGTTGCCCTCTGGAACAACTCTTACGTATGTGTGTTTTCTTTGTGCACACTGTAAATATGCCAAGGAACCCAAAGACTACAGTTCACATTCCATAAGACACAGGATGAATATTTCTTATTGCCTTTGCTATCTGTTACTTCCGTCCTAATGCGTATGAGAGATCAGTAGACACAAGAACATTTTCTAGAGACAATGACTAGTCAAGTAGCATGCACAATGGTTGCTTACTATGACTCTTAAATAGGTGCCTCGGGCAAAAAAAGAGTTGGCTATCAGATTTGGGAGACTCAATAGAACTGATATGGCGGTATTTAACACCACTAAACGCTCGTGGGAACCCGCACTGTATACAGGTTAGCTATTGATGTGACTGAGACACCATTAGTCCAGACCGATGTTAAAACATTGCACTTAAGCATCTGACTATTGAGTCAGGGCCTCAGCAACCAGTTTCTCAGTATCTTCCTTCCCATCAGTGTGTTTCCCTTTAAGATGTGTTTGTGTCTTGGGTAAAATACAAAAAAACGAAACCAATGGCTTGGATTTCTCATTCAAAATCTATTCGGTAACAAAATATGATTGTTCGATCATCAGGCAGGTTGTGTGGGTTGGATTTGTAGTTAGATATAGGAAAAGTCAGATACGCATGCGTGCTAATCACTTACTCTGAACGGCACTCAGTGTGGCCGCTGGCTTTAAGGCCCTGTTCACTGGAGGAGAGTGGTCGGCCAAATCGCTTCCTCCACTTTCAAGAGGCTGGCCCACAAGTGAGCTCCGCAGAGAGGTGTTCTGGTGGGTGGAAAAGCAGGACAGCAGGCTTCCGTCAGTCTGCTCCGACAGCAGCATCGGGGAGCCCTGACCTTGCATCTGGCCCCGGGCCAACTCCTGCTTCTTGAGCTGATCTTCAAAAAACAGGAACTGTTCGGATTCCAGTTGTTGCTGGCGCATCTGAGCGATCCGCCTGCGCTCTGCCTCTATCAGTCTCTGGTGTTCCAACTTTTTGAGAATTTCAGCTTTGTATTTGTTCTAAGAAGATGGTTGCCAGAAGAAAATGTTAGTTTTCAAGACAAAACATCAGGATGAAATTAGGTATTTTCAGTCTTCTGGTGGGGGGGGGAGGGAGACAGGGGGTAAGGGAAGAAAGCAGTTTCTAAATCCATCATCTTTCACCAAAGACAGTACATCAGCTGTTCTCTATAGTCAGTCCCTGGGCTTCTAAATACTAGAATAGCAATGTCTTGTCATCCTGAACCCTCAGACCACTTGGAACGAAGTATCTCACCCCTTAAACAGCACTGCCTAATCTGGTAGCCATTTGATAGATGCTGCTAATTAAATCAAAGCTAGCTGAGATAAAATAAAATCAGGCCCTCGGGCATACCAGGCACTTTCTAAGTCCCCAGCAGTCCCGTGGGCTGGTTAACTGCTGCTGTACTGGAAATGCCAACTACAGCATGTCCATTATGCTGAGACGTTTACTTGCACAACACTCCCTAGAATCTTTCTGCATGTCTATAGAATGCATCTTCTGTTGATACTTTATGGAGAAAGGGAATCACAGAGAAGTGGTTCCCAAGTGTGTTTCACACTTCTTCTATCAGAACTAAACAAAAAATTGGATTACAGATTAAGAATCCCAACACCCAGCCCTAACATAACATCCGGGCAATAGTAGGGTAAAGGGATACAAAGGGCTAATAAATTCCCCCAACTGATGATAGAAACTTAGAGATCAGCTGCTCTAAGGTGGAGAGAGGGCAGGAGACTGCTTACAGCAGCATTTTACACACACAAATCACTCTGGCACTTGCTAGCCTTCGAAACCACAGTCACCCAGCCACAAAGAGGCAAAGCTACAAGTCTATCTCATAAGACCTAAGAATTTGCGTTCTGAATCTGATTAATCTCTCCTTCTATTACCTTTCGATCTTTTTTCACTACGTAATAAAAATCCAGAAATCGGCACCTACTGGAAGAACTATGATGATGTTTCACCCACATGGTTAGCTGTTCTATCTTGGTGGAATGTTGACTGTACTATTTAAGGACTAATTCACATTTCCAAGGCCTACATGATTAAATACATCGAAATCATGCTCTGTTCTGTCTACTTTCTGCCACTTCGGTTCATCTGGAAAAAAAAAATTATCAGCCATCTGGTTCAAGGTTACATTGGCAAGAGTTGGTCAGAAACTCAATTTAAATCACTGTAGGAAATCTATTTCCTAATGTGTCACTTTATCTGATGTTTTAGGAACTGAAAGTACCATATCCTTAGAGCAGTGCTTAACCTGAACATCCTCATGAATTTTTTATTAGTTTTACGTTATTGCATCTTTAATTTTTCATTTAAATGGATATGTTTCAAAAACTCATACAGAAATAAGTACACAAACCATTTTCACAGAAAACATTGAAGGAATTAATGCGCAGATTGAACTTACTTTGCTTTGCAAATACTCTTGATATTCTATGTTATATTTCCTCAGAAGATCCTTTTTCAATTCATCTGTCCTTGGGAATGCAATCTCCTTCAGTTTCTTAAAAAAAAAAAAAAAAAAAAAAAATATATATATATATATATATATATATATATATATACACACACACACACACACACACACACACACACACACATATCAATTAGTGGGATTTTCAGAGTACACTTTGAAAACACTGCTGAGAAAGAAAGACAGCTGAAATGCATATTAGAAATTAAGTTATAAGAAGCAAAAATGTGCTTAGACAAATAAATCTATCTATTCCAAAATACAGCTTTTAGCAATGATGAAAGTAAACCATGTGTGCGTGTGTGTGTGTGCGTGTGTGTGTTCCCCTTTGTAAGATCTATTTTGAGTCCACTAGTTAGATAAGCATTTGTTTAGGTAGGTCCCAATAGAATTCCACATTGCATATGTAAGTCACTTAACATGGACTTTACAAGGGATATTAAAGGGTATCTAGTGTTTACACATATCTGATGTGAAAAACAGCTGAGGAACCTTTCATAATGATTCATATTCTGTGGCCTAATCCCCAAAACTACTGAATTCACATCTCTAGGAAGGGGGAAGGGAACCAGGATCTCAGACAACTTCTTCGGTGATTCTTAATGGAAGGAAAACCCAGGTAGCTGGATAAACTCTAATTGCACCCTTCTTTTTGGAGGAAAAGAAGCAAAAGCCTAGTGAGATTGGTTCATACAAGTTGTTGATGGTCCAGTTAGGACTTGGATCCAAGCCTCTAGTTTCTAGCTAAACTCTCCCACCACAAATTTTTTTCTAGGAAGTAAATGGTTACATGCCACTTAACAACAGAGGTACATCTTCATTTTCATTGATTGTGTTACGATGTGAAAATCACAGGACACACTCAACAAACAAAGATGGTTACAATGTCACTAGGCAGTAGAATGTAATAGGACCACTGCCATCTTTAGGGCTTAGGGGTTCAAACATCATCATGCTGAAGCACATAACTGTAGCTAGAACTTGGGGCTACCTCAAAAATCTCCACTGATTTTCATCCTGTGGAGAAAAATCAAAAGCAGCCAAAATGACTGCTTCAGTAAGTACAGGGAAACAACCGTTCTCTCCAACTCTGGAAGGAATTGTAAAATAATTCCTTCTTTGCATCATAAGTTGATGGAGCACATTCTCTTTTTTGTTCTTCTTTCCTCAAATGTCAATTAGATACCTTGAGCAGCCACAGTCATAACCAATAATCATCTTAGGAAGAAATCAAAATGTCATGCTGATGGAATGGGGTTCTTGTGCTAAAACTCTCCTGAGGACAAGGGAGGAGGAGAGGAAGCTGCGAATCAGTAACGGATACTTAGGGGGCATTGGATCCCACAGTGGAGGATCAGCCCCGTGTACCTTCATGATATCCTGCTTCTCTGGTACCGCACATTGCTGGTAATCTCGATGACTGGGAAGCTTCTCTACAAACAATCTAGAGAAAGCAAAAACACAGCATTAGCATTCCATGACAGAAAAAAAGCCAGAGACGGTTTCTAGCGAGCATTTTTTTAAAAGCAATGATCCACTCAGTAACTTCTTATTCAACCTATGTTATTTTCCACCTACCTTTTCAATAAAGGTTGGTGTGGCTATTATTCTGACTCTACAAGTACTTATACTAAACAAAGAACCGCAGGGTTGTGCTGGTTAGGGTTTTTTTTTTTTTTTTTTTTTTTGTCAACTCGACTCAAGGTCAAATTATCTGTGAAGATTTCTCAATTGATAAAATGCCTCCTTCAAATTGGCCCGCAGGCAAATCTGTGGGACTTTTACTTGACTAATGATCAATGTGGGAAGGCCTAGTCCACTATGGGTGGTGCTACCCCTAGGCAGGTGGTCCTGGACTGTATAAGAAAGCAGACTGAGCAAGCCATGAGTCATAAACCAGTAAGCAGTGCTCCCCCATAGCTTCTGTTTCAGTTTCCGCATCTAGGTTCCTACCCTGAGTTCCTACCTTGACTTCCCTTCATGGTGGACTGTGATTAGAACTTTTTGCTGAAATATAAACCTTTTCCTCCTCAAGTTACTTTTGGTCATGGCTTTTATCACAGTAATAGAAAGCAAACTAAGACAGGGGTTAAGGTCAAGATTTCTACATACTCCCTGATTACTCTCATCTTTCTAGGTTCCTGGGTACTTGATCCCCTGCCTCACTTATGTGTAAGATTTTGGAACAATGAATATAAATCTCTTTAATCCCTGAAAAAGACTCAAACAGCCACTCATGAGTCAGCAGCATCACTATCATGTGCTTGTAAAACTCATAACTGAAAGTTCACAGCAAAGAGAGATGGCCACAGACTTTCTAGTGGATTATGATGTGGTAAATGGAAGTTATTTTCGACTGCCCTTTGGAGGACAAAGATTGAATGGAGTTTAAGAGGAAACCACGCAAAGCAGGTGCACTGTTCACAGGGAAAGTGAAGACAGTACTTCTGCAGGGGCAGAAGTTTCTCTTCCTTATTCTACGATGTTTCCCTGGCCTGAAGAATGGTGGCGGCCCATAATAAGTGATCAGTACAGATTTGTAAAGCGAATGATTAGCCTTTCCTTAATAGATCATGGTGGGGTGTGGATCATCTTATACATGTACCTTACAATTACTGATTCTGATGCTTTTAATCACACATACACATCCATTTCACGCCACCTTGTGACAGGGTTCTAGGTCACACTTCAATACTAACACAGCTCCCATTTCTGAAATGAGACAGCTAACGCTTGGAGAAGCTAAAGAAAAGCTGTTAGCTGCCAAAGACTTCAGAAGCGGAGTAAAATCACAGACTCTCAGAACTAATGTGTCCGCAGAGATTTTCCCCCATAAAGTCTCAATTGTTGATGTGTCACTCAGATCTTGGGAAAATAAGTGAAGTAAAAATTCTCACTTGACTAATGGGACAAGAGAATTCAAAGGCTCTGGGCACGCACTAACTCAGAGGTGAGAGTGGCCTTTCTCCTTCATAAGGAGGACGCTGGGGGAGTTTACACAAAATTGGACCTGAAGGTGGAAAATAAACGATCCATTGAAAATATACTTCAAAAACTAAAACTTTTGGACCATTTTGGCCACAGACTGGTAGCCAACCCACAGTTTCATATTCATTACTCAACTTCCCAATGACAAGTGATTTTTCCCAGGTAGGATGAAGGCAGTCAACCATTCTCTAAATTCCCAAGTTAAGTTTTCAAGCTTATTGAATGAAAATTAAATAATATGTAAATTGTTTTTACTTTTGTCCTTGGTGAAATCATTAAAAACATTTTTTTAAAATATTTTATTCTTTCAACTTGAATGTTTTCAGAATTGCCCCCAACTGAACTACTGAAACTATAAATAAAATAAGCAAAATACAGAATACAGGTATGTTATGATCTCACTTTCATGTGGGATTTTTAAAAGTCAAAGGATATGCCACACACAGTGGTAGCATGCTTGTAATCCTGAAGACTTGGGAAGCAGGGGCAAGAGGATCAGGAATTTAACTTCATCCTTTCCAGGTACATGGTGTCTTCCAGGCAGTCTGGGCTACATGAAACTCCATCTCCAAATAAGGAAAACAGAGAGGGAACCTAGAGAGATGGCTCAGAGAGTAAAGCAAGGAGGAGCTGTCATTTAAATCTCCAGAACCCTTGCAAATCTGGAAACAAGCATGCTTCAGTACAAACATGTTTCAGTTCAGAAACAAGCAGCAATTTTCTAAGAGCTAAATAAAACTCTCAATCTTGGAGGGAAGCTTGCTAAGACACAGGATGTTCTAAGGGGAGGCGAAACCTGTCCTGCAGAGAAGTTCCTTAAGCTTAGGAAATAAACAACCTGACAAGTTCAGGAAGTCCCTGAAACTGACCAGATTGATTAGGTCCCTCCCTTCTTAAGCATGTATAAGCAGTAAGGACTGATAGGAGACACTCTCAGACAAGCTGAGTTACCTAGAAGAGGATTAGACCACCTGAATGGCCCAAAAGAGAAAGGTTGCTACCTGTTGAGCTGCTAGCAAATTGTGCTGTGTGCTTCAGGTTTCCAGGAGTCATGAGCTATCACCCGTGCTGTGGAGGGCTTTTGGTATTTCAGCTATCTTTGAGTAATTTCTGCTCTTGTATGTAACCCTTAACCTATACTCCTATAAGTAACCCCAATAAAATCCATTAGTTCACCAAGTTGGACTTGGGTGGTATCCTTACTTTGATCAGGTCCCCATCTGGAGTGAGTAAATAAATGTTCATGTCTCCCCAGGAACGGTGTCACACAATAAACAGCAACAATAAAAGACAGAGACCCTGTCTCATACAAGTTGGAAGGTGAGGACTGACAGCCGAGGTTGTTTTTTGAACTCCACATGTATGGTGTGGCATGCATGCACCTGCATTCATTCATAAAAATGCACACATACACATAGCCAACACCACACACACACACACACACACACACACACACACACACACACACACACACATATACACATCACACACATACACACATACACAAATCACACACACTTTTTAAAACACTAAAGGGTACAAAATTTCAGTTAGATGGGAGGAATATGTTTAGAGATCTGGTGGACAACATGGTATCTATAATTAATGAACTATAAAGTAGATAGTTGCCAGGACAATGAATTTGAAACATTCTCACTACGAAAAATGGCAAGTAGGTGATATAGTAAATTAATTAGCTTGATTCAGCCATTGAAATGCATATGCAAATAAAAACATCATAAATATACACTATTTTTTAATTAAAATCAATGAAATTAATTAGCATATGGCTTTAAATTAAAACAATAAAAGGTTTAGTTTAGATTTCATCATTATTGATAAGAGATCTTCTAGGCAGTGAAGCTACCATTCTTGTAAGGAAATTCCCAAACCACTTATGTCAACCTTAAAGTTAGGACATACTATTATCAAATGTCTGAGGGAAAATGAGGTATTTTTCTATGGATATTGTTGTGCAGGCTCTTATGCTCAATGTTTTGAAAGCTCCTTTGTGTCTTAAATTATTGCATAAACAAACAAATGCCTTCTCAAAACAAACTGCTCAATTCTGTGTGAAATGGACTACTGAACTACTGTACCCTCTCCAGAAATCACATCTTTTCTATGCTCCCCAACATGTCCCTGCTCTCAAATCAAAAATTCAAAATATTGATGGCAGACGCTACATGATTTAGAGAGAGCAATGTGACATGAAATGGGAAATTCTAGTTGTGAAGAACGATACAGGTAATTTTTAGGTTGGCTATTGAGAACCTCAACCTCTTTCCGATCTTCCTTTCATTCCTGAGGCTCACAGAGTACCCGCTCAATGTCTTCCAATGCATAACGAGATAGATGTCTCACACTTTTCAAAATGGTCAAACTAGTTTGAATATGAAAAGTCTAATAGTATCCAAACTGCTGCATCAAAATATCACATAAATATCATTCCAATGTTCTCATTCTAAAGACCTCGAAAACAAGACTTACGTTATGAATTTGTTGTAAAGGACAAAGGCATTTTCCAGGTTCCCTTCTTCCAGATACACAGAAGCCATCCTCTCCATTTCCACTCCGGACCTGAAGTAGCGGCGTGGGGTGATGTCTTCGTTAATGGAGATATTACAACCGAGCTTGCTTAGGGCCCGGACTCGCTCCTCTGGACTTAGAGAAACATCCGTATGGTCAGGCATAGCAGCTAACTTTTTCTGCAATGCAACATTTAAATCTCTGATTATAATCTTTTCAAGCACATCACTAATTCATGTGTTTTCTGTATCAAAACCACAATACTAGGAACTTCAGAAAACCCTTCTAAGAGATTTAATGATGTGACCAGAGCAAAAAAGACACATATCTGGGAAAAATATACACTTTTGTTGGTATAAGACCTCTTCACAGGTTTTAAAGAACAGTTATGTGGCATTTCCTTGGTATGAAAATGTTTTAAGTAACGCACCATTAACCCTCATGTAAACTGTGGATGTTAACCACCCCAAGTCATTCCTGCCAAAGAAGGCCTCCTGTCATTTGATTCTGGGGTTCTCCAGAAAGTTGCTTTCATTAAAGTTATTGTTAGGATTTAATTCTCTCCCATAATATGTCTTATTTAATAGTTTCTACCGTTTCCTTCGGCTGTCACTGAACAAGAAGAAATGACAACAAAAACTGTTAAGTCCTGGAGAAGCCCTTTCGGGAAAAAGAACACCCTCCAAGCCTGTTCTTTTTGTTTGTTTGTTTTGTTTTGTTTGTTGAGACGGGGCTTCTCTGTTGTAACCCTGGCTGTCCTGGAACTCACTCTGTAGACCAGGCTGGCCTCGAACTCACAGAGATCCACCTGCCTCTGCTTCCCAAGTGCTGGGATTAAAGGCGTGTGCCACCACTGCCTGGATTAAGCCTATTCTTTTTATACACATAAATCTATTAAACTTCCATGTAAGAACAATTGTTCTGTTATTTAGTTCTCAAGTGAGAAAATGATAATAAATCCTGGAGAAAAGTCTCTTCTATTGCTATCATTTAGTTTTACTAATAAAGCCATTATGCGTACACTTGAAAGTGCACAAAGCACAAATATTCAGGGTAATTATTTGTGAGAACAAAGTGTGCTTCAGAAATGCAGATTCAGAATTTTTTTTTTATGAAGAGCCCAGTAGTAAATATTTTATGTTACTTGTTACAACTTGAATCAGCTCTCCATATGTCAAAGCAGCTGTAAAGAACGTGAAAACAAACAAGTCTAGCCCCTCGCCAAGGCAATGAATACAGCACTCAGAGCACAGTTTGTTTGCCCCTCATCTGGAGTGTGATCCAGGTATCTGCAGGATCAGCAGCAACGGGGCCTTTCTTAAAAGTGCAAATTCCTGACTAGCTCTAAGACAGATCTACCTACTCAGGATCTCTGGGGGTGGCTGGAAACTGATGCTTCAGTTAGTGTTCCCAGAGAGCTGAATGCAATCTCCAGCTTTAGAGCACTTGACCATTTCTTCACACTCCCAGAGTGGAGTTTCTCCAAAGACAACTTAGCTTCCTGTAACCTTCCTTACTCAGATATGGGTAACTTGTAAGCTAAACTACAGTGAAGGTGAAGTGTTTGAACAAAGTCTATAGAAAGCTCTGAAAAAAAAGTTAAATAAGATATAGCTTTATTCTGGCTGTGAATAACAGAGTCAACAGTGTTCATGGGCAGAATCCAGGAGATTCGATATATAGAGTTTTTCTTGTATCAACTGATTTACTTCCAATTTTATGACAAGTACAACACTAGAAATCTGAAAGGACTTTTGCTTCTAAAGGTTTAATATATAACAAGAGCCATAAAACGTTTCTTAAAGTTCCATTAAGCCATAAGGCAGCCGTGCTTCCGGTGTCTGCTGTTACTTTTGATGTAGCAATGAACATGAAAGTTCCTTCTCACTATATCTTATCCAACTAAGTGCCAGGGACTGGACTTCCTCTCTGCAAGATCTCCAGGTATCTTTCCTATGATTCATTGGGCATGTCAGGTCCCAATTACAATTCAAGAAATAGTAAGATTTAGTCTCCTACGTTCTCAGAGGAAAGAAGCTTCTGGTCCACATGACCATGATAAAAGGCTACAATTGATCCTCACCTTATACTTTTTGATCTGTTTCCTGTTGGCCAGGCTTTCTGGAACTAGAGACATATGATGAGCAGCAATGCAATACATTCCCTTCCTCCCTAAGTCAGTTCATGCCAAAGTAAAACACATTTCCTTCACTAGATAATAGGAACCAAAATACAGTTAGCAGGAAGAATTAGTTTAAAGTTCTAAAGCACAATAGAGTGACTAAAAACCACAATTTATAATAATAATAATAAATTGTGAAAGTTTCTAACACAGAGAATTTGAAATGACAACTGTCCTGCTTTGGTCTTTGCAGAGTGTGTGCGTATATTGAAATAACAGCCTATGCCCTATAAATGTTTTAAAAAATGAGTCTGTCAGAATTTTTCAAAGGTATTTCCTAACAAAATCCAACATTTTTTCATGATAAAATCCCTGTAGAAAGTACGAATGGAGAGAAGAATCTCAAGTTAAGAAAGTATATGAGAAACCAATAGCCAACCATCATGTTAAACAGAGAAAAACTTGACGTGCTTTTCCAAAGGATTTACACTCCTAGAATCTAGACCCACAGATTAAAAAAAAAAAAAATCACAAATTTGTGAGTGAAACGTTATTTTTAAATCTTGCAAAGATGCCTTCATGAGTCACTTCCTCGAAGGACACAGCCACACAGAAGACTACAAACCTATGAGGAAGTGCTAAGCTTCTTAAAGCAGTTGGGATTCATTTCACAGTTGGTCCTTTCTGTTCTTCTTTTGGGGAGCTTTTCAACCATATCCAAAGTGTCAGTTGGCATGCCTTACCAGTGAATTCACAGTAAATGGCTGCTCCATGCTGTCCTGTTGCAAAGGCAAGGGGTCCACTCTCTCTTCTCAATCACTTCATCTGTTTCAAAGACAGAGGAAAGCTGAGGTCACTTTATGAAAACTCAAGTCTCAATTCCCACATTCCAAGTTCAAAAGGACATGAACACTTTGAAAAACTTACATGACCAGAGTGCCCAAAGAGACTACGGAGGTCTTCTCTAGAACATACAAAACCATGGGTGGGTATGGGTTCTTGAAACTGATCTTCAAAGTGGAGGGATGCAGGGAGTTAGTATTTGATGAGCAGAGAGGATGAAGCTGCTATGTGCTAGTTTATTTAGAATCCTATGCAAGGCTATACAATAAAGAGGGCTTACTTCTTTCAAAAAGAAAAAGACCAGAGTTCTTTATAGTTCAAAAATGCCGAGGCCACCTGACTCTTCCTCCGGAGTCAGGCTGAGTTTAAACAGCATTAAAGCTGCATTTGGCAGAAGTATAAGACAACTCTGTGAGTCCTGTCATTGTGACCCATGCTCTGCTCCCTTTGCAAATAGAAAAGACCTGTTCTAATGGGTCTTCTGCCTATGGAACATGATAAATGAATATTGCTTCCACAATTATGTTCCATCGCATATATGAAAGATGAAAATTGATTGTAGCTATATTAAAGCCCCTTAAGCAGTTGGTATTAAGTTAATTGAAAGACAAGTTACTGAGACTAGGAAGTGAGACTTTGAATGGAAGGGGATGCTCTGCTTGTTTTGAGATCCAGATGCCAAGAGTTCTGCAGCTGCAAGAAAGCTAATTCTACCAAGAACCACAAAACGTCAAAGAGGAGCCACAGCCACAGCTGAGCCCTTACCTAGCAACATCCAATTTTAGATCCCTAGTTTGTGCTTAGTAGGACTACACCTTGACGGCAGCCTTAAGATACCGTGCAGAGAATCTAGACAAGCTATGCTCAGACACATGCCCCTCAAAAGTCTGAGATAAGCATAAGGCTGTCTTTAGCCATTAAATTCGAGGAAATGGATATGGGAGTAATAGAAAACCAGCAAGTTGTGTGGCTACTGTCAGGGCGTCTGAAAAATGGAGAAGTAATAGTACAGAAGCCATGGCTGTCACAAGGATTAGATGAATTTGTGAATAAACTCATTAGTTCCTACCCCAGAACCAATATTCTATAAATGTTAAAATGATTATAATCTTCATTTTGCAGTTGAGAAATCTACGTTTCAACAGTGTTAACTGAATAAGCGTGAGATCAAATCTTAGCTCAACAACTGCTAGCCCTTCCTGTGTACATCAGCGTAGGTCAACCTCCCCATCCTCACTTTCCATCTCCTAACCACATTCCTAACACCCTACCAGCCACTTTGGTAACTTTTGAACATTCATCTTCTCGTGTAGGAAGCTGTGGAAGACAACAGTCTCTTAAGCTGTAACGTTCTATGATTTCAGAACGCTCCAATCAGATCAATTACCTTTTTATGTTGTTTTTCATCTTCTACCCAGGGAGATGCTTCAAAGAAAATGACTGTGCCTCCTAAGTGCTAGCCTTTTCTCCCTTGTCTCCAGCTAACCTTGGAGTAAACGCTGAGCTGTCCCAGTGTGGACCTGTGTCACAAGTCACATTGTGAACTGATCACTCTGGCACTGTGGCTAATGTAGAATGCAGACAAAGCTCACCGGGGAATTGCCACTTCTCAGTTCACAGGATAAAAAACACACAGTTTAAGGGCTGAAAAAACTCCCTGCCTGATGCCCTTGCACAGGTCTGTAAACTCAGTGTCAATGGGGTGAAGTCAGTAGGCTCAGGAGTTCAAAGTCAGTTTCAGCTAGAGGGACAGTTGAGTTCAGCTATCGAGAAAACTGAAGGCAAGCCTGGACTATGTGAGACCCTGACCCTGTCTCAAACATCAAAAAAGAAGGGGAAAGGGAGTAAAAGAAAGTGCCAGGGTGAGAGAGGAGGGTGCGAAAGAACAAAGAAAAACTTGCCAGTCATCAGGCTCTGTCAATGCAGAATTATTTCTGGAGATTTGGAGGCAGGAGGATCAGAATTTCTGTTCATGGAAATTCTGAGCTACGCATTAATTTAAACCATGAAGCCATGGTTTAAATTAGTTAATTAAAATGCAGAGCCCTAAAACAAAGATTCTAAGTCCAGGAACTGAACATTTTGGAACAAAGCCCAGGGATTTTCATACAAGAGCTTCTAGAAGATACTTTAAAAAGAATTGCACTTACTGTACATGGGAATGTATCGTGCAGGATTCTCGGTTGCACGCAAAGACCCCAACTCTTGAATTCAGAGAATACCGGCGGGATCGTGTGTATTTCCAGGAAGGCCATGGAAATTCACCTCAGAGACTGCATTTCCAGGAATCCCACACCAAATCTCACAGAAGTCTCACTAGACCAAAACACCACCCTGCTGTCTCTATAGAGCACAAACAGGGGTGTCTACAGCTTCCTCTACCAGCAACTCCTGCAGTGAACTGTTGCTGTGGAAACTATGCGCTGCTGCTGGGGATTTCTATGTGTCTGTAGTTTCCGTATCACAGATGTCCACCAGTTATGCCCAGGTCACATGCCTGCAGCCTGGCTGTAAAGAGGGCTGAACATGTACACAGTCGGAGTGCCACGTTTCTGTAGAAAGCAACGGATGTGGCAAATTTTTAGGGTGGGTGGCCAAACACAAACTTTTCTTTGTAATGAGTTTCTGTCTGTATAAAATGTTTAGTTCATATACCTTAAATACCAGAATTAATGCGCTTGACACAGTTAAAAAAATAAACACTTTGAACTTTCGCACTTAAGTTCATTATTCAGTGGTAGAAACCAACTCCTCCCAAATATAAGGCGAGAGAGGTTCACAGATCGGTTGACCTAGTTTTTGAACGGTCCATTGCTGGAGGGCACTGTTCCTATATGAATTCCCAGTTCTGGGCCTGACAACTGCTAAATAGTAACTACATGACATGCTCTCTGGATTGGTGGCTTTCAAAATATAGACCAGGCACCCCACTAAAGGCCAGCATTATTTTCATGATATTACCGAAACATTTGCTTTCTGGTACATGTGGGAGTGAGCATGCGTGTGGGTTTGTGAGCATATGTGCACCTGCACCCATGAGTGTGGAAGCCGGAGGTCAATGTCAACTATCTCCCTTCATCGATTCTCCATCATAGGTTTTTGAGACAGGATCTCTCCCTGAACGGTGACCTCACTAGGTGGCTGTGGTGGCTGCCCAGCAAGTCCCAGGGATCCTCCTGTTGACACCTTGCCTGTACAAGCCCTTCCTGGTCCAGTTTTTATGCAGGTGCTGGGGGTCTAACCCCAGTCCTTAAACTGACATGGCAAGCACCTATCAACCAAGACATCCGCCACGCTCCATAGTTTTCGTTTTTATCAGTCTCCCACAGTTGTGTTTTAGAGAGGTCCAAGGGGTAAAGTAATTCATGGAACCTTCACTTCGATTGTCTATTTTAATATTCAATACCGTCACTCTTATAGTCTATTTTAGTATCTAATACTGTAAATAGCCCACCTAAAATCTTTTAACCATCTTTAGCAGTGCTTTAGGGAGGAAAAAGTTCAAGCACTGCTTTTCAAAGACTACCAAGCAAATACGCAGCATGAAAACTCGCCATGCTCTGCCAGTGCAACCAGAAATAAAGTAAGCCACAAGATTCTAATGCAGAAAACATAATCAATGGCCAGGTCGCCTCTCATGGTGTTACTGGAGCTTGGCTGAAATAATGAGAGAATTTACACAGTAAGAGACACCCAGCTTCACAGAACTGAAGGCAGAAAGTGTGAATACTGGTAAATGTCCCACAATGCAGTTCTCTTTCTGTAGGTCATTTTCTGTATGATACAGAGCATCCAACTCTTTTCATCTTTGTGGCCACATTCGCCCAGCTGTAGGCTACAGAGTGTGGGCGGAAACAAGACAGTCAAAGTGTGGATCCTGAAAAGGAAGTAACACAGTTTTTGAGAATGATAGGGAATTTTCTCAGGCCTAGGTCTGCGTGACCCGGTACTTAAGACACCGGAAGTGCAATGGTCACCAAGAGTCAACCTGAGATAGTGGTACTTAAGTTGGTTGTCTCACTCTGGTGAAGATTAAAGGTGTGGAACGCTTAGGGGGGAAAAAAACATAACAAAATTAAAATTAAGGGAAGTGAAGAAAAAATGAGAAATTGAGGCAAAGTGAAACTCTCAAGAGCAGGAGGGGAGTAAGTAGCAAGGGGGAGGAAAGGGTTAAACTGCTTTGTCTAGGGAGTTTTTATAGCATTCACTGTAGAAACTGGACACAGACTGGGGTAGTTCCTGTTGAGACTGGTCGGCACTCTGGGCATATTGCAGGTTTAGCTGATTAAGAAGTGACATCTGTCCGTGTTCTTCTGGTCTAGTTGCGGGAGAAAAGGTCATGTTTCGGTCATGAGTTACCCATTCCCTCTCTGACTTCTGCTTTATCAGCCGTTGACCTAGACTGTCTGCTAGCTGTTGGGTCTAGCTGGTTTTGTTACCATCGACCTTGCAGGTGTTCTGGGCTGTGGATTAGTCTGTGCTCTTTGTCCTCACATTTATGTGACTACCTTGTGTCACCATGAAACCAACTCCTATCGCAGCTACCAAGATGTAGCCACAGTTGTTCTTGGCTACCTCATATTTAGGTCCTTGTCTGTGGTCTGAGTCGTCTCTTTCCTGAGATGAGTAGAGGCTTTCTAAAAACCGCCCTTACTTGTCATTCAGTCTTTTGCAATTGGCTGCATTACGGGCGAGACTGTGACTAGGGCAGCAGTGTCCGGCACAAGTTTCTCAAGGAAGGGTGCTTCAAAGGAGGTAGCTAGCCTGCTAACACTGGCCCAGAGCCCTCCTGTCCTCTTATCTGGTCAGCCTGGTTATATGATACCCAGCTGCAAGCTCTTCAGTTTCTCCTCTCTAACGTTCCCACCCTGACTGTTTAAATTACCTCAACACATCTGGTCTTACCATAACATGTGTGATAACATGTAATTTTTACCATGAGCCCTTTCCCCTTACTACTCATAGCGAACTAGCTTCCATCTCAGAGGACTGTGCATGACCTGCTCCACCCTCTCCTCCTCCTGCCAGCTGAAGTCACAAGAAGGTGAGACGTGTCAAAAGGATGAGCCATGGCAAAGCAAGAAAAAAAGGAGCACCTCGGTTTGCTTACGCTCAGACAACTTAGAGAGATGCACATTTCTCCCTTGTTGACGACTTTGAGTGATTGTTTAGGCAGCTGGACCGGCATCCTGATGAAGACGGTGATCCAGGAAGGCATGGGCACCATGCCCGTACTAATATGAAAACACTAGTCTGTCTTTGCCTTCTTTCCCTAGCCTCAGCACCTGTCTGGTTGGCCTTTACCTTTCCTCTGTCTTCTCACATATCCCCTAAAAGCAGTCCAGTCTGTAACATCGAACTTACTCATCCTAAAGTTTCAGGCTTCTCCAGAATCAATATCATACAACCTCTCAGACCTACAGTGAGGTAGAGCCTCTTAGGCTGCCTTTGATTGTTATATAGTTAATTTGGCTATTGTATTAGGATTCTCTAGAGTAACAGAAGTTATAGAATGAATATATATATACATACATATATATATATATATAAATACACACACATACATACATATATATCCCACATGTATGTGTATGTGTATATATATATATATATACACACACACACACACACACACACACACATATATATATATATATATATATATATATATATATATATATGGGATTTATTGAAATAACATACAGGCTGCAATCCAGCTAATTCAACAATGTCAGGCTGTGAACAGAAAATTCAAGAATCCAGTAGTTGCTTGGTCCACAAGGCTGCATGTCTCAGCTGGTCTTCAGGGACGGATAAGGTGAAGACAAGAAGGCAAAGAGCAAAATCTTCCTTCTTCTATGTCCTTATATAGACTTCCAGCCAAAGATAAGGCCCATATGAAAGCTGTGTCTTCCTGCCTCAAGATCTAGATTAAAGATGTGTATCTTCTAGCTTCAAGATCCAAATTAAAGGCTTGTGTCTTCCTGCCTCAAGATTCAGATCAAAGGCGTGTGTCTTCCTACCTCAAAGGCCCAAACTAGAAGTGGATTCACACACTTTAAGCCAAGCAGAAAATCTCTCACGGGTATGCTCTCCATTTCTGGATTGTAGTTCATTCCAGTCAAGTTGACAACCAAGAATAACCATGTACAGTTGCTTATAGTAACCTTGAACATTTAAGTCAGTTATTACTATTTAAAACTAGAAAGATTTCACATAAAAATTCTATTTTCAGTTTCTCCTGTATGTGTGTGTGTTTGTGGAGTATGCATCTATTACTGTTCATGTGTGTTCCTATGCATGTGCATATGTGTATATGTCTGTAGAAAGCACAGATCAGTGTAGGGTTGTCTTCCTTTATTGCTCTCTGCCTTACGTTTGACACGGTCTTTCACTGAACCTGAAGCTCATAGATTCAGCCAGACCAGCTGGCCAGCCCGGCCTTTGGCAGAGTGAGTGCTGGGAATACGAATGAATGTCTTCATATTAGAGTGGCAAGCTCTTTACGGACTGAGCCATCTCCCCAGACCCAGATTTGTAGCTACCAGAGACTCTGGCACCAGTGAGCCTAAGACCTGGCCCTTACAATACTTAGTTGTTTCATTTGTGAATTGGGGTCAGAGAATAGAAGCAAAGACATTTTTATTCATTTATTGCCCAACAGGAGAGAAGGCAAGCAACTTACATGCTAAGATGATAAGCAAATGGTACTTCATAGAAGGAAGTAATCCATGTAACATTAACTCAATAGGAGAGCTGGCTTGAGGCTATCTGTTCTAACTGTTCACACTTTAGCAGATAACACGGGGAAGATGGGCTGAAGATGACTTCACGTGCTGAAGAAGATAAACATTGCAATTGGTAGAATCAGAAATCTACTGAAGCAGAATGTCAGAGGCAGCAGAGAAACATTACATGTCACATAGGAAGAAAATATAACCATTGTTCAAAGTGAAGGTCCATCTTGCTAGCAAGCACATCTGTACTACACAGCCCCGTAGTCAAACAAGCTGGACATGGACTTGGCTCTGACATCTACTTGTTAGCAGTGGTCCTTACTGTGTCCTTCCAGGCTCACAACCTCATTCACAAATGGCCTGACTGCAGTGTTCTCTCACTTACAGCTGTTTGAGAACATCTATTAGAAATGGTTGATTTAGTCTCAGTCTGCTCCTTAACCTCAGCCCCAGTACAGTCCACATTCTTTGGATTTGATAACATCTGAATTTACAGCCAAGATGCATCTAGCCTGTATCCTTAGGGAGTTTCTAGTGCTCAGGAACATCTGCCTTCTTGTGTTAATCCCTAGCTCATTTCCTCACACAGCCTGATGCCTGTGGGGTCAGAAGAGGGTGTCGGATCACCTGAACTGGAGTTATAGATGGTTGTGGATGACTATGTGGGTGCTGGGGACCAAACCCAGGTCATCTGTGAGAGCAGCAGGTGCACTTTAACCACTGAATTAATACAGGAATGATAAGGTTGATGATGATGATGATGATGATGATGATGACAACGAGTGTGTAAGATTCAGCTATTTCTGAAGGAAACAGTTCTGACATATGGTTACTTCTTCGTTGGTGTAAAACACGAGCATTAGCCCTCTCTTGATATTTCATTTTTATTTCAAGGTATCTGCTGGTAGCAATGCTTCCTTCTTTTCTACTTGACTCCGTTAATCTGGGTTTAGAAGAACTTCCAACTTCTGACTGACAGTATTAAATTCAGTCCTTCCTCTCTTTTAACCTGTTTCGTATTGCTAAATTTCTTTTAACAAACTATAGCCCAAGTATAGATTTGAAGCAAGCATTCCCCTATGAATGAACTATTAGCTGACTACTCTGAATGTGCTCCATGAATGTTAATCTTTTTGCTCAAAGGCTATACTTCCTTTTTTCCTTCCCTCCAATGTCTTCTAGGTAAGAGCCAGATGACGTCTAGGCGGGGAGGGTGCTAAGCAAGGACTATCTGTCTCCTTTACAGTAATAAACAACAGCAAGACAGCTGTCGTGATGGCGATGGGTATTGTTAATACAGAGCTTCCTTCCCTAAGGGAATAGTGCATTGACACACATGATCTCAGACTGCCATGAAGATAGCCTGCTCAGATAACAGCCCCATGAGCTTACACATTAGACCTGGAACCCATGGTCGGAGCACCTGAGTTCAAATCCCAAGCTTTCTAAGAGCGAGGTGATGCTTGGCAAACAAACAGGACAGTGCTCACTACCATTCTCTCCATTTTATACTGAGAAAACAGAAGCTTCTAGGAGAGACAATAATATTGAACGATGATGGAGGAAGGAAGCAAAACAAGGAGCCTAGGAGCGCAGAGTTCAGTCGTAGTCATAGTCATCGCTGCAGTGATGCCAGCGATCCACCGGCCTTAGAGAGCTAACGGTGAGATCCAGGGCAGGGCCTCAGACAAGAATGACAGAACCGACTGCAGAAATGGGGCTTCAGTGTAGCATCACAGATATATGATTCATAATCTCTGGGCCCCAGAAATAATATGAGCATTCATTCACATCTTTTTTTTTCCCTTAGGGAGAATGATTCGGCATTGTGCCAGGCCACCTGGTACATACAATTAAAGGAACCCAAATACACAATTATTCTAGCAGGGCACAGCTCGATTCAAGATAGTCACTGGGTTTTAAAACAAATTCTAAATGTTACGGTACTCAAAAGGCATTCATAAGATGATAGACAGACTTACTAGCAGGAGAGCAATGCTGTTATCCTGAATAGGTGGGATTCTGAGGTTTTTAAACATAACAATTCAATTAATATTCACTACAAAACATTTGGTAAATAAATTTGAATGTCAGGAAGATAGATTTTTAAACACATTTTTCTAATCATAAATCTATTCAGGATGATAATTTTGCTCTCCTATTGGTAAATCTTACACACACACACACACACACACACACACACACACACCAGAAATCATTCATTTCAAATAAAAGCCATTATCTTACTATATATTGTAATATGCTTCCCTTTATTCCAAATTGCATTTTCAAAAATACTATTCAAAGGTTCTCAGTTCAGAGAGTCCATTTTTTAAAAATGACATCATTTTCCTGCTTGCCAAGTTGACTGAAGCTCTGAGATGAGGCCAGTCACTGGGCATGATTTATTTCCTTTAATTTTCATAAATTTCCTAAGGAGCGTTCTCCAACATATGACTTTAGTCTGACATTCCTATTGGAAAGCAAACAAAACAATACCAAAGCCAGATATCCTGAAGTGTCTGTCCACTGCTTCTCCAAGGCTCTCCACCAGAGGATTCTGCCCTGTCCCATGTGCGCCTGGGAGCAGTTGCATTTGTTTGGTTTTGCGGTAGATGAGTTCTCCCATGCAGTGGACAAAAAAAGGAAAAAAAAAAAAATTCTAAAAATGCCTAGCCTTCATCAGCTGACGTTTCTTTAGAACATACTTATGGTTTCCATGAAATAGAGGGACTGCTCCTTTTCCTCACCCAACTCAAACACCGATGTCCCATCTTTGCACTTGACATGTCCTTACCCTACAGAATACAGTGCTTTTTCGTGGCTACCATTGAATTTGAGCTATAGCTGAATTTCTTCATTTCCACCACAGCATCCGACTGTGACTTCTCACTCAGTATCATCCAATGAGAAACATACCTTTCCCACAAATACTGCCTTTGCCAAGTAAATTTATTGATCCTTTCCTTTATTCAACAGTACTTCTTAAACTCTGACTATGAACTAGAAAGTAGTAAAACAATGAAGAACAAAAACACAGGCCCAGAGGAGCTTTCTGGCCTTATGATACACTAGGGGCCGGGGCCATGGCAGAACAGGTAAAAGTGTTACACAATTGGGTAAAAGATTGTGGCACCTACTACAAAGTCAACATAAAGGAATCAGTTAGAATTTAGCTTTTTTGTTTGTTTGTTTGTTTTATTGAGACACAGTTTCTCTGCTGTAACTCTGGCTGACCTTGAACTCACTCTGTAGACTGGCCTTGAACTCACAGAGATCCACCTGCCTCTGCCTCCCAAGCACTGGGATTAAAGGTGTGCACCACCACCACCTGGCTAGTATTTTTTTTTAAGCGAAAATGTAACAAAAGTGATGTTGTATCCTTGGTGCATTCAGAAACATGGCACTGGAAGCAACCAGATACAGTGAGATGTAGAAACATAAAGACGTTGAAAGTGGCAACACAGACGGGGTGCAGAGACATGGACAAAGAGTCTGTAAGCATCAGCATAGACAGGGGTGGGAAAAGTCCTTGCTCCTTTTGCTTCCAGTCAAAAAGTGAAGGAGCTTTTCTTCCACCTCTATGAACAGCACTGATACCCAGTCAACGGCACAGCACACAGCAAACCCTGGAAACCTTGCATTTGTCCCTCCCTCAACCCCAGACTCCAGCTACCAACTATACCTGCAGATTTGATTTGCTCTCCAAAATGTCTCTCAAGCCTGCTTCTTGTCTGGAGGCTCCTTAGTATCTGCCACTTTCTCTGTCCACAACACTGGAAGAGCCACCATAACTAGATCTATCTGTCCCTACCCTGCTATTCTCTGATTCAATGTATGTGCTGTGGCCTCTTAAATATCTGACTGGGACATTGTCATTTCTTTGCTTAAAGCTCATTAATGGATTTCCATTGTTAATATCACAGGGTAGTCTCTTCTTACTTACAAAGCATGTTTTAAGATCCCTCCATGGATGTCTGAAACCACAGATAGCTCCAAATTTTGCACATATGCTTTCCCCCCCGAGTATGTGTATATAGGATAGTTTAACTTATAAGTTAGACACATAAAAGAATGACAACATACAGCAATTGTAAAAATATATAAAGGATTGAATGAACATGCAAAGTTGGCTGGGTAGGGAATGGGAGTACGTCTGGGAGGAGTTGGGGATGGGTGAATATGACCAAAATAGATTGCATGAAATTCTCAAAGAATTAATAAAAAATATTTAAAGAGAGATTCATGAATCTGGAATTGCTCTCTACAAATATTGTATCCTACTCACTCTTTTTCTCCTTGGTCACAGGTAGCTGAAACCAAAGAACTCAAATGCCATGGGTAAAAAGGGACAACTGATTATCTACAGCAGGTCCTGCAAAGGTCGTTCTGATCCAGTGGCCTCTTCACTAGGCGCCTCTCACAGCCTTACTCCACATACCAGTACCTCCAGTTACCACGACGTGTCCTGCAAAGTCAGTGCAAATACACCCTACCGTGATCTGTCTATATTTCACCTTCCTACTCATCCTCCCAGTGGAGGCGTAAGCATCTTTCCTTCAGGTAGGATGCTTCTGATCATCAGCAGGTTCCTCTGCACTCTTGATTATACAGAATGGAATAAACACCAGATAGGCCAGAATCAAGGGATTGGCTACAAAATGTAGTGTAATGTAAATGTCAATGGAAACAAAGTACAGAAATTTTGGATATTACTTCCACCATCCTTGGCAATCTGCAACTGTTTTTAAGTGAGCTATTTTAAATATTTATAGTAATTCTTTGAGAATTTAATGCTGTGTGATTTGATTGTATTCACCCCTTAAAGTCCTCCCATAGCCACCTTCTCCACTTTCACCTCTCTACCCATCTAACTTTAAGTCCCCCCCTGCCCCCATCAACTCCATTCTGTGTTACCCTACTTACTACTCTTGAGGGTGGGGCCTGACCTGGAGTGTGCCCAACTTAACAGGGGTCACATCAGTAAAGAAAGCAGACTCTCCCTCTCCCAGAAGCTATCAAACGCCAATAGCTCTTCAGCTAGTGCGGAGGCATCATGCCTACTAATGCTCTCCATGCTTGCATTTATTTATTTACCTATTTATTTGGGGGGAGGGGGTTCTGGCTTGAGCTTGTGCTAAAATGAAGTATTTTAAACGTGTTTAAATAGAATCTATTTAAGAAAAAAGTCAACAAGCAATATATTAACAAAGTAAAATAACACTTGCATCAGTTGCGGCCCCTTAGCTAGGTTACATTTAGTTACCACTACACCAGATGAAACAGTTGCAGATCAGCAGAGAAGAGACAGTCTTGAGTAAAGACGAGCAAGTGACATGAACAAGCTTTCAAACAAATATAAACAGCTTACATATGAAGTGAAAAAAAAAAAGTTTAAGCTCACTAGGAATTTCAAAAAAACCTGAATTCCAACAAAGGGCTCCAAGTCAGTAGTAGGGTGTTTACTCAGACTGCTCCGAGTACAGGGGTTGGATCGCTGGCACCCCTAAAAACAAACTGAAACTAAACTTGGTAATTTAATTTACTTGATTGCTGAAATTCACAAATTCACATAACTGATCAGATTCAATATCGATGATCCTGAAGAACATGTTCCTGTTGACCAAGCAGTTTTAATTCAAAAATTGTTCTTAGATTCCTTGCCTAAACACAAACACACACACATACACACACACATTTTTTTTAATATTAAAAATTTGAAATAAAAATAGCCATCAAAAGAGAATCATTTAAATGAATCTGACAGAAGAAGCCATTAAAGAAGATTTAAACGCTTGCATATGGGACCATAAATCTGTCCAAGTTAGAGCACCCAGTGAAAAGAGCAAGGGTTGGACAGCACACTGTGCTTATAGTACGAATGCATATGTATATTTAACTCACACTGGCACTGGGAATAAAAGCAAAGGTACACAGCTGAATTTTGCTCAAATGCTCCCTCAAGGATGGAATCAGGAGAGACCTTTGATTTATTTTCTGCATAATTTGCTAAACGTACACATCAGTTTGTGACTGAGAAATCATATGCTTTCTGAGCCTGTAAGTTCTGAGTGGGTTGCCTGAGACTTGACTTCTTGGCTAGTCAATTTCTCTGTGTGAATATAGATGACTCAGCAGAATGATGTTAGTGTTACACACCGTGACATCCACTTGCTGGAAAGAGGGATTTCCTGGCCGTAGACACCTGGGAACACAGAGATGGAGAACTCGAGGGCAAAATCTTCAAAGATGGCCCTACTAAATACAGAGTCCCAAGCCCCTACCTCTGTTTCCATCTGTCTCTTATAGTGGCAAGCCGATATTTTACTACGGTTCCTGTTTCTACGTGGAGTACTATGTGGCTCAGGCTGAAGGATACATTTATCTGTATTACATTTAGTCCATTCTCCGTTCAAATTGTGCAGTTGTGTTCCCAAAGATTTAAGCACCTTGGCCAGCTCTTGAGAGTTCTCTTGGTCTGGCCCGCTCCCCTCTGAAGCATCATTTGACTGCTTTGTACTTCCTACTGTGTCTTCTGTAGCCTTCCTTTGATCAAGCCTATCTCCCAAATGCTGAGCACTCAGGACATCTGACATCATCTCTTCAAATGCCTGCCAGTTAACACTGAGGGTTTGTGAACAAAACAACACAAACAACACAACAAACAACACAACAAACAACACAACAACAACCCCCCCAAAAAAAAACCAGATATCATCAAGTGCGTGAAAGTTACGGAATCATTCCATTCTAAGAATTCCAAAGCAGCCCCGAGGGTTGTACTGCTGTGTGTGGTTATATGAAAATATATATTTAAGTTAGAAGGAATACATGCTCAGAAATAAAAGCAGAACTAAGCATCTGGATATGTTATTAGACCTGGCTGTTAGTTTTGTTTCTCTAAGTACATCATAGTAACCACGGAATCCAGCTCTTGTACAGCCTGTTAGACAGGGGCTGCCAGACTCCACTCCAACCTTCTATGCAGGTTGGAAGCAAGACACTTTTAGACTAACTTGAGGATGACCTTCAGTCCGTACTTGACAATACCGTATCTGATGAAGGAAAATTGACTATGTACGTGATTAGAACATGACAGTCGGTCACATTTCTTTCAATATTTACATTTTGATATTTTACTAATTGGAAGAGCTAAGTTCTGAATCCACCTGATTCCAAGTTAATTTTAATTTTGTGTATGCACTTGAGTTTTGCCATCGATTCAGGGCACAGTTTCCCTGAACCACTGAACAGAAATCCCAGCCATGAAGGGCTCTTTCCAGGCTTCTCCAATCCATTTCATTTCCTGGCTCCACTCTTTTAATGTTAGAGAAAAAAATTACAGGATAATTTAGAGACAAATCTTCTGAGGACAAACCAGGTAGAAAAATATCTAGAGTCAATCCACCATTAGACCAAAGCACGAACACAGGGACAAGGAAGAGTTAAGCTTCTTTTTAGCTACAGACATGAACAGCACTGGTTAAGGGACGTGGCTTTAGCCGTAAGACAGAGAATAATATCCTGTCCAGGAAAAATGAAATCACAGGCTGAGTGGATAAGAGCAATTCAACCATAATCCCATTACCAAATGTAGTTTTCCTTCTGCTTTTAATTAGAGGTGCATGGCTGATTACTGTTCAGCCATTTGAGTTTGAGACATAGTGTTCTAAAAGGGACTGTATCGGGGCTTCTGTTTGAACATAGGCACATGCAAAACAGGAAGTCAGTGCACATGGAGTCCGAAAAGGTTAAAATGAGTCATCATGGCCTCCTGTTTCCAAATTAATCCAATGAATCATTAAGTCAAATCACCAAAGCGACTGATCTGTGTGATTCACTTAAAGTTACTACTCACAGGAACCTTTGCCAAATCTCCGGTTCAATTACTGGGATGCGAGGAAAGCATTAGTTATGGCAAATGTTTAAAAACCAAAACCCCAAATTCACCAAATCTCAAATTCTGTCATCTGTAATCAAGCTTTAACTCAAGAAATTAAAGAGTTTTTTTTTTTTAATTTTAAAAAAGAAATGAAACTTGGGTTAAATAAAGAAATATCTAAATCAAAGCAATCAGATGATATTTAAAATGTCTCCAAAAATATAATTCATGGTTTATCGAGAAGCTTTATACACAACCAAGAAAAACTTTCACCTGCTTAGGAAAACACGGCTTTGGCACTGGAAGTGGACAGCTCATTGATCAAGTCTGAGTTTAACACATGAATCCCTGGGTTAAATCCCAGCACTAAAACAAAACAAACTGAAAACTAGCTATTAGCTATAGACTTCTCAAAGTTACTTAAGAGAACAAAACTTAAAAGGCTTAATGCAATGTTGCAAAAGTGCTGAAATCGGTGATGGCAGACTAGATCCACGTAGAGATGATCTGAAGGAACTAACAATTTCCACTCTTCGCCACCCCAGCGAGCTCCCCACCAATAATTAAAATCTGATCTTGGAGAACTAGATACAGCTGCTTAAGTGAGTGAAAGAGCAGCTACAATTTACTTGGCCTGTACTCTCCAGAACATTCTGCACAAGCTAAATAAAAACCAGAAATACAATCATCACTACATCATGCTTGGAGAGTGCGAGCTGTCTGAGATTCTGGACCACGGAGAGGTGGATGGCAGAGGTCCTCAGAGTACTGACAGTCGATACTGGACTCAGAACCGGCTGCACTTTTCAAGAAGGCATAGCCTCCCCATCTCAGGCACAGTCACTGAGTATAAAGGTAGATGTACGTGTTGTGTATGTCAACTGCACTGAGCAGAAACGTAAGAAAAAACTCATTTTAAAGCAAATGTGAAAACACAAATTAGAACCAGTGAGATGGCTCAGGTGGTAAAATTATTTGCCACTACATACTGACTTGAGTTTGCTTCCCAAGACCTATAAGGTGGGGAGGGAAAGAACCAATTCCTGCAAGTTATTTTCCAAACTCCATATATGGACCCCAAGCCAGCATGTGCATATATATATATATTATATATATAATATATATATATATTCTTAATGAGCTTACTAAAAACATTTTCAAAATACTAAAACACCAAGGAAAAACAGCCCTCCAAAAAGTACAATAATCTGGGTACCAATTCTAAGTTGGGCATGATGAGTCTGTATTTGATTTGAGAGCTATGAAGCTCCATGAGGACAAAATGACACATATCAACAGACCATACTTGTCAGTGTTTCTAGCGGGCAACGTGTAGTATAGGAGACAGGGAAACATACACATAGAGAGAAAGCACATAGTTGAAAGCACATAGTCTGGGTTTGACTCCCAGCTATGTCATCTGCTAGCTTGTGGCATTAAATCCCTGACCTCTTTGCACTTCAGTTTTTAAATATGCAAAATGATGTCTACTACAAATAGGTGTTTTATGAATATTAAAAATAGCAACAAGTACACATAGCTCTTCATTTGTATCAATCCTGTTTACTTATACACCTTCTTATTCATGTCTTCCAGTTAAACTCTTAAACTAAACTCCCAATTGAAAGATGAAGCAACTATGTCTCAAAGTGAACAACTTGCCCAATGACACAACTAATAAGTAGCAAAATGAATTCACGTTTCTAACCACCCCACCATCCTTGAGATAGCATGACATGTAACTAATATCTATTAATAAATACTTCCCAGACTTTGCAAGGTTCTGAATGTAGCAGGGCTTGGCAATAAAGAATGCAGACCAGCTAGTGGTGCCTCATCAAGAGTATCACACGCCGGTGATTATTTTCATGCCTCTTTTCGTGTAAGGAATCCTGACATCTGAAGTTGTCTTTATGTTGGTGTCTCAAGGATCTGGTTCAGGTTGTCACTGCCAAACACTAGGTTATCACTTCCTCTCTTTCCTTTTTCTAAGCCACTCCCAGTCAGTTGCCAGAATGCACTTATGAAAACGTGTTTCCATCGTTCGATTCTTTCAAGGAACCTGTCATTATTCAACCCATAAAATAATGTTCTAGCAACTGGCTTCCAACGGCCATAATAAGTCATCAAAGTTCTCAAGTGCCTATTTATTAAAAGACTACTGATACAAAAAGCCATATTTCATTACGCAGGGAATATCAGTGTTTGCGTTACATCAAAACTGTGAAAAGTAATTTTTACTTTACATATATATTTTGGAGAATGGCTCAATTTTATCCAGAATAAGACAAGTCTTTTCAGAGAAACACATAAAGGGAAGAATATAAAAACAGATTTTGTATTATCGTTAAACAAGACAATGTTAATAACTCGGTAAACTCTGGTAGCTTCCTAACTTTCAGCCTGAAATTAGATCTCCAATCACATAGAGAATTGCTAATGGCCAGAGATGGGAAGTCAGAACTACAGCAAAAGAAACCAAACTTCTAACATGCTAAAGAAGTTCCTAGGACAAATCATAGAACTCACTGGTCATGAAGGGACCTCTCTTCTGAGCTAATAATGTCTCTAAGCCAAGTGCTTCAATAGACAAAAATTACATGGACTTAATTTAAAAACTAGAAACGGAATCAAATGATCTGTGATTTGAAGACTTAGCACCTTGCCAAATGTTAAACTGGATTCACTACTTGGCCTAAAGAGAGGCAGGACTGTACTACCCATTCAGTAGAATTGCTTAGAAATGCAAATAATTTCTGACAAAAGCCACATCCAGATGTAGTTCCGTCCAGATTATTCCTGAATGGAACTCTGTGATGTCAGCTCAGGATAGTTCACACATCCAGGGAGCTGGGAGAAACAGGTCAACTGGTACCAGTACGATCTGCTTTTTTTTTTATTTTGTTTTGTTTTTTTTTGTTTTTTTGTAACAATGGTTATTGGTCCTTCCACTGAGGAAGTTGATCTTCTTTGTTGACTATATTGATCTTGCTTTGATTTGATGGAGTGTTTAGTGATTCATATAAAGTTGTGTCCAAAAAGAAAATCGATACCAGAAAAGTCAAAGTACGTATGTATGTTGGGATGACAAAGACATTCTAGAATCTGTTGCTCATTTGACTACTATTTATTAAACAGCTGAAAGCCATCAGCCCTAAGGGATGGAAAACAGACTGGTATTTTCAGCAGTAACCATGAGTCATTTCTCATAGTTTCAATGGAAATCACTCATCCTTAAGGAGGTCAAGGAAAAAAATTACTGAATTAAACTGAAACACACCTGCACACACAGTGGGTTGATTAAAATGTCATCTGGCCTGGCTTGAGAGATGGCTCAGTGTGTAAAGATGCTTGCACCAAGCTTGGGATTCTAAGTTGGATACAGATGGTAGAAGAAGAGAGAGGACTCCCCAAAGTCGTCCTCTGATCTCCACGTAAGTAATGTTCATGTGCGCACATCCTAACTAAATAAGTGAAAAAACAAAAGTCTCTAACTTGAAAATGCAATGGCCAGGAGGGCACATGGCATATACTCAGGGGCATCTACATTATTTCCTCTCATAATTTTGAGTAAACATTATCAGCCTAGATGTTCATCAATAGACAAATGGATAAAGAAAATGTAGTGAACCTATAGTATTGTTTTTATTCAGTTGTAAAGAAACATGAAATTATAGCATTCCAAGAAAATGGGTCACTATGATAAGTGGAATGAGCCAAACTCAGAAAGACAAATAGCATATTATCTTTGTGTACAGATTCCAGATTTCAGTTTATGCCCACATATAGAGAGCTATGTGTAGGATATGAACGTGGAAAGGGGACCATGAGAGGGAGAAAAAAGTCTATCTAGAGCGAAGGGGGAGGAGGGAACGAGAGAGGGCAATACATATGCCATGAAGCAGAAAGGGAACTATTTAGAGGATGGGGAGATAACAGGAAGAGTGAGGGGAAGGGCAGTGTGGGGAGTTAAAAAACAATCAGTGTAACGGCATACATGTACAAATAAAGCCTATTTCTTTATATGTTAAAAAAATAATTTGTGGATGATCAGGCTTTCCCTATCTTATTCCCTAGACTGTCCAGAGAAGAATCCTTAAAGTAAGAGTCTCACCTAACTGAAAGGAAAAAGTGTTAACTATTATTAACCATTTTTGAACTTTTTAATCAACCCTTTCAGCAACCAACCCTAGAAACACCATTCAGAGCTCATTCTAGTGCCGGGCACTCACAGAACATGGACCTCTCACTACTCCCTCCAAGCCACGACCCCTGGAAATGAGTAAAGGACTCAGCATCTGCTATTATAGGTTAAACAATGCATATTTTACTCAAGGACACAATAACATAAAATTCTTCTTAAAATTCCCAAGAAACAGCTAATGCATACATTATAGCAGTGGATTTCCCTGAGCTAAATAAACACTCTGCTATAGGTGAACTGAACAGAAAACTTACATCCAGTTAATTTTCCTAGGTTATCCATACCATTCCCTGCTCTATGGGGATCACCTACTGCTCAAACATTAGCGTGTTTAAAATGAACACAGATATTTACAGTGGATAGAAAATGTCCAGGGGATTTAGTTACAGAGGACATACAAAGTTCAATTCACCATATGCTGGGTGTACAATTTTTTTTTTTAAAGTTCATTTAAACACTTCTGGAAGCAAATACTACTTTAAAATTGAAACCGGAAGTCAAACATTCAAGTGTTAATTTGTCTGTTCTCACGAGTCTGTGTTGACCTTGACCGAAGCTCGAATTAACCTTTATTTCTGGAAAACACTTTTAAAGCTCAAGGCTTGGTTTAATTTTCAGTGGCTAGCAGGATGTCTGGAAAGCTGCGTGCTCCTCAGGGCTTACTTTGAAAGGTACCTTTAACTTGTCACCAAACACCGATTTCGGGAAGGCAAACCGGGTCTTCCCCCTCACACCAACCTAGAGATTTTTTTTTTTTTCCAATCCTCTAAATCTGATTCTGTTCCTTGAATTGCTGCTTCATTGTGAATTTTCCTTTTACACTTCAATTAATCACAGCACTTTGGGCTCTAAACTCACAGCAGGTTGGGTTGTTTCGGAGAGTTCTGGAAGATCATATTTTAATGGCATTGCAATTGTTTTTGTGCATTTCCCTAGAGGCTTCTAGAGAACACTCAAGTTATTCCAGTAAGAGAATATATCTCACGAGGCTAAGTGGCATCGATGCAACATCTAGAAAGCCCTCTCCTCCCCCACCCTCCAGTATGAAGGTGTTTTACCAGTTCTCGTCCCTCCCTGCTGGACAGCCGGCGCAGACGACCTGAAGCCCCAAGTGAAACCCCTGGAGTGGGCTCTCGGAATCCTGACATCATCCGCAAGGATGCATCCGGAGTCTGAACCCGAAAAGCACGCGCAGCCGGGTCTAGGTCGCCGCCCGGCGGGCCCAGAGGCCGGGAACCACCGTGCCCACCTTCCCGGGGAGAAGAAACTAACCCTAGGGCGGGAGAGGGGCGTGGGGGCCGGGACCGCAGGGCGGCAGGAAGCCAGCGGTCGTCTCGCGCACCTCCGAGGCCACCGGGCACACGAGCGCGGACACTCACCAGCAGTCGCGCGTGCGGGGAGCTCGCGTGGGGCGGCGGCGGCGGCTGCCCGCGCGCGGGCCGCGTGGCTCCGGCATTCGTGTGATCGCTGCAGCCCGGGCGGCGGTGGCTGCTCCGCAAGGCACGGTCGCTTGGTGACGGTGGCACCCGGCTAGGAGGCGCCCGCGGGCTGGTCCGTGCCGTGCCTCCTCTGGGTTCTCTCTGCTGGTGGCCGGAGGAGCTCTGCTGCCCTCAGCGTGGCTGGGGCTCGCTCTTCTTGCGGACCGGACAGCCTCGACGCCCTTCAAACCCACGCGGGGCCCCGGAGGCTTCCGATTCTGTGATGGCCCTCTGCGCCGCCGCAACGCAGCGAGAGAAATTGTCACTGCGATGGTCCGGGCCTCCGCAGCCCGGCCCCTGGGTGCCGCCTCCGCCTCTGCCTCCGCCCCCTCCCCCGTAGCCACAACCTCCCACGTGCTGCAGAAAAACCTCCGGGATGGCGGGTCCCTGCGGATGGCCTACGGTGGCTGGTGATTTACCCCCCCAGACAACCTGCACGCTCGCTGCCCAAGGCTGGAGCATCTCCACCGCCCAGTGATCCATCGGCTTCGGACACCAGCAGTGATGCAGCTGAATTTGCCGGTGGAATGGCTCCGGATATAGGGTTACAGCTTATGTAGGAAACCCATTTTGAGATTTGCCTGTGACTAAGCACTCTGAAACACACTTCCTTTCCCCACCTTCCTGAGCTAGGAAAATACAAATGGATGGCTCCTCGTTTCTATATTGTTATCATCATATACAGTGTCTTTAATAAGGCCCGGACCTGTGCCGGACACACAGTACGCGCAACCTTAAACACAATTCTGTGCATAAAAGCCTCAACATATACTTTTTTACATGAATAAGACATAGGCAAGAAAAATTATCTATGATTTTTTATTCGGCTGTAAAGTACTAGAAGACACATTTTCAATCTGAGAGTGTGGGAGGAAGAGAAAGAGTGAAGGAAGGAGTAGGGTAAAGCTACTATGATTTGACCTTTGTGCTGGCTAGTTTTATGGCAACTGGATGCAAAGCTAAAGGTTTCCGAGAAGACAGAACCTGAATTGAGAAAAATACCTCCATAAGGTGGGGCTGTAGGCAAGCCTGTAGGGCATTTTCTTAATTACTGACTGATGTAGGAGGGCCCAGCCCACTGTGGGTGGTGCCTTCCCTGGGCTGGTGGTTCTGGGGTCTGTAAGGAAGCTGACTGGGCAAGCCATGGGAGAGCAAGGCAGTAAAAGCAGGCCTCCTCCATGACCTCTGCATCAACTCCTGCCTATTGCTCTGTCAGAGTTCTGCTATCGCTTCCTTCAAGAAGGGACTGCGCCGTGGAAGTTGTTTTTGGTCAAGGTGCTTTATCACAGCGATAGAAACCCTAAGACCACATCAAAAGCTGCTTCTCTGAGGGAGCAGAACCTACTAACTGTCCAACACTCTAGGAACAATGCTGCTATTGGTAAGAGTCGGGGTCTTTCCTTCAGCTCAGGTGGGAGCCCAGCTCCCAGTGGGAGAAAAGCCCACAGGTGGGGCGAAGCACACTGGTTCTCTTGGTTGGCTTTTCCCTGGAGACCAAACTTAGCAACCCTGGCTCTGCCACCTTCTACACTGTTTGACTCACATTCTGGTGATAATAGTAAAAAAACAATCACGTTCTACAATCTCACATATGTGTTTATAATAGGGACCGATCACAGATGTTACTACCTAGCATCCAAAGATCCACGTAAAAGCAGAGGAGGGTGGTGCATGTCTGTAGTTCCAATTAACTGGAGGCTAAGGTAGGAGAACTGACTAGGCTTAAGAGTTCCGGTTCAGCTTAGACAACCTGGAAAAACTCTGTCTCAGAACGCAGATAACATTTGGGACAAGATGGTTCGGAGGGTAAAGATGCTTGCTGAGGTGCCTGGAGACCTGAGACTGATCCCTCCTACATGATAGGAGGAAAGAACCAACTGCTGGAAGCTGTCCTGTCATGTCCACATGTGTATACACACACATACACACACATACACGGATAAATGAATGAATAAATAAATAATATATTGAATTAAATCTTTTTCATAAAAGTCAATATGACTCAATATATTCTGTCCTCATCTTTGGCAAGCAGGACACTATCGTGTGACTTAAACTCAGCCAATCAGAGGCTCCTATCTGACTTTGACTCTAGATTATGTCATTAAAGAAGTTTGGAAATAGTTGTTACCTATGAGAGGTTTTCATGTCTAGGGACAGAAGCTCCACAGGTGACAATGACAATATTGTTCTTACATAGGCAGTGCCAGTGATGTCTGTGTGCAATGGTGGAGTGGTAAGGCCTATTCTGATTCCCATGGGCTGGCTTCCATACCTGTCTCATTTGCAGCTTGATGGCCTTCCAGTACCTTTCCAATTAGCTAGGTAGAAACGGTTTCGGTGTTTGCCACAGCAACTTGGGGATGACTTAAGCACTTTATGAAGAAATGCTACAAGAGTCTAGAATTTTAAACTTAGATTTCAGATTTTATATCTATGGTATAGTTTTCCTTTCATTTTTAAAGAGTCAACCTCAAGAGTATCCAAAATTCACAAATCTAGGGAGAAATTGAGGAAAAGGGAGAGAAGGGGGCAGATCTGTAATCTCAGCTATTCAGGAAGCTGGATATGGATAATCTCTAGCTGAAGGCTAGACTGGGCTACAAGGTAAGTTCAAAGCCAATCTGAGCAACTTTGTGAGAACCTTTCTCCAAATAAATAAGAAAAAGAGAACTGGAAGTGTGGCTCAATGGCAAAGCAGTTGTTTAATATGCATCAGGCCCTAGATTCAACCTCTAGTACCACGTGCATTTAAGAAAAAAACATGCTAGCAGAGATTGCTTATTTGTAGATAATCATTTCTGTATTGCTGACTAGAGTACGATTAAATGAGCTGCCTCATTTGGTTTCATTCTGATGCAATTGTCGGAAGGGAATTTTTCTATATGTTAATGAAATCTATAAAATGTACAAGCTCCTCTCCCTGTAATTCCATTTCTAAGAAACAATATATCCAGGGCAAGTCTGAAATGAGTAGTAAGAGTTTTCCATTCAGCTATTTATGACTAACTGTAGGAATCACAATGTTTATGGGGATTTTTAAGGACATTGAAACTGCTGATGGTACAATGTTAATCAAACAAGGACACAGAATTGCTATCCATGGAATATCAAGTGTGTAAAAATTCAGAAAATCTCTCTCTGAGACTTTGTTAAAACTATCTCCCAGATATTAGTTTGGACAGTGATTGCTTCCTTTACACTGAATCATATTTTCAATTTTCTATAAAGCTCACAACTTTCTTCTATTTAAGAAGGAGAACTTAGTAGTTACAAAGTAAATGAAATTGGTGCCAGATGCTGGTAAAACTGTGCTTGTCACAGTACCTAGTTCATAAGAGATGTATCACAAGTATTTGGGAAAGGGACAGAAGAAATAAAGGAAGGGAGAAGGAAGCAAACATACATTATATCCCAAAAAGCCATGAATTAAAGGATGTGCCTTCCTTGTCGTTTGCGTCGTTGCTGGCATTCACAGAAACAGACGTTGCACTCTAAATTGCTTCATTGAGCAACACTGTATTTCAGTATTTCCCAACTGATGACAAGTGAGTCCCACTGGATGTGCAATACAGCCAGATACAGATTTTTCCTGTCCCACAACATCAGAGGTGATCTGCCCTGAGATGTGGAGCAGCCTCAGAGTGTTGGTACTCAAAACCGAAAGGTCTCTT
>JAMJFZ010003558.1:0-250000 GCA_026225945.1 Cricetomys ansorgei | reverse complement strand
TGTCAGAGCCCCTGGAACTGGAGTTACAGGTGGTTCTGAGCCACTAGGTAGGTTCTGGGGAGTGAACCCAGGTCTTCTGTGAAAGCAACAAGCTCTAGACCACTGAGCCATCTCTCTCTAGCACCCCCGCCCCCCTTTTTTCTTTTTTAGTTGAGCAACAAACCAGAAGATGATTTATAGGACTTTTTATTCCAATAGTTGAGAGAGATTGCAGTGTGGCTTTTAATTAATGTGCAATGCAGAAATGGAAAGATAAATTAGCTCATCTTAGGCACAGCAAGCTACACTATATGTAAGTCACCTTGGAAAATTATGAGAAAGAACTTTACTATAAGGACTCTGTGAAATGCTTTCAGAGACAAAGATCAATATTAATTATTAAATAAATCAATATTAAATATTAACTTGAGAGGCAATCCTTCAAGTATAATACTTACTTTTTTATGTTTCAGTACTAAATGTGCAGAGGGAATATTAACATATAGATAACTGTCCAATTAATGTACATTTTTGCACAAATCAATGAACAAAAATGATCTTGCAGGAATTGAAGTGGTTTTCCAGGAGGCATTGCTATTGCAGAGTAAGTAATCAACAAACGGTCAATATCATTGATGTTCTCTGGAAGCTGAGTTTCTTATATAGATTATGACAGAATCACCTCGAGGTTCTAGAAACCCAAAGTCCAGGGATGTAACAACTTCAGAAATTGTTCATGAGGACATTTAACTCCAGGTCCAGACTCTGAATGATTCATACACTCATTTCCTATTTCTTTTCTTTCTTTCTTTCTTTCTTTCTTTCTTTCTTTCTTTCTTTCTTTCTTTCTTTCTTTCTTTCTTTCTTTCTTTCTTTTTTTTTTTTTTTTGTTTCTCTGTTGTAACTCTGGCTGTCCTGGAACTCACTCTGTAGACCAGGTTGGCCTGGAACTCACAGAGATCTGCCTCCTGAGTGCTGGGATTAAAGGTGGGCACCACCATCTCCCAGCTCACTTCCCGTTTTTTTTTAGGACTCAAGGCAGCAGAGATCCCACACCTGGCTTTAATAGGCTGGAAGGCAGCTGCTTTACCTAACACCTAAGAGGCTAAAGGAGCCAAGCAAAACAAAAGGCAGGAAGTGGTTTTGAATAGGCATTTTCCAGGGAAGAGTCACCACTTCCTTAGAGCATTACTCAAGATCAATACTTGTTGATCGATCAATAGTTGAGCAAAAGAAATTATGGCTAGAGCTCCCAAACTCCAGAGGAATCTGAGAATGAATTCTGGAAGCTAATGCTCCCATATTCCTAGCTGGGATTATGCTACAGAACTGGTTTGGGGAAGATACCACACGCACCATTATAAAGTTGAGTCACTACAATTAGTATTTCCAGCATTGAACCCTGTCTTTGGGAAACAATTTTCTATTGGTGCTTTTCTTTTCTGTATTTCTTTCAATCTGGAGCTCTTGTTGCCTTTGTTCTAGGATTGTATTTTCAAATATGTTTACTCAGAGATAGAAGGCAGAGATAGCATTTCTGTACTGAGCAAGGGTGAGTATGCCTGTTCCTCTCCTGTGACACAGCCACTCCGTGTCCAAACATGTCTATGAGCCCACCCACGCCTCTCATATCAACCATGGTCAAGAGGAAAAATAAGCAAACATACACACTCACAGTCAAGAGTGGAGTAGTATTGGCCCATAAGTATTATATTAATCTGCCAGCATTTCTAAAGCTACTAACTAGCCTAGAAGCAGTCAGAAGAAGAAGAGGAGGAGGAGGAGAAAGAAGAAGGAAGAGAAGGAGAAGGAGGAAATGAAAGAAGGAAGGAAGGAAGGAAGGAAAGAAGGAAGGAACGAAGAAAGGAAGGAAGGAAGGAAGGAAGGAAGGAAGGAAGGAAGGAAGGAAGGAAGGAAGGAAGGAAGGAAACCCTTAAACCTTACATGGTTCTTAGAATTTTTGGCTAAATTTTTGCTTACTGCTTTTAGAAACTGGGACTAGACAGAGGAAGGAGAAGGGCACAGTCTCCATTCAGGCACCATGTCTGAGGTGCAAAAGAATTTGGGAAATTATCCCCCTTCTTCATTGTTTTGTTTTGCTCTGATTCTTAATTTTCATTTTTTGACAGTTTGGGAGTGGGAAAGTCTCCAAATTCAGATTTTTTCAGGACCACACCCAAAACAGTAGGTTAAATGTCTACTGCATTAGTAACCATTTTATATTCTAGAATTGATACCATGTAGGACTTTTAAGGACTCTATCAAAGTGATCTGTAATATCCCTCAGGGACAGGCTTTCAGTTCCAGGCTCTTAGCTGAGCTGTTTGTGTCACTTGGAAGTCACTCTTAAGTAGTAATTATCATTCTGCTTTTTTTTTTTTTTTCCTATCTGAGAGGGAGAGAAAGAGGGGGGAGGGAGGGAGAGAGAGGGAGAGAGAGAAGGAGAGAGAGAGAGAGAGAGAGAGAGAGAGAGAGAGAGAGAGAGAGAGAGAGAGTCACTCCAGGACAATAAGGGATATACAGACAATTGCCAGTTTTTCCTGTTGTGTTTCTCAAATGGTATGGGCTCCATGATGCCACATATGAGTCAGGGTTGAGGTGAAGGATGCTTGAATGTGGCCAAGCCCTTGCATAACCCTAGGCAGAAGCAGTCATTCCCATCTGGAGAAGCAGGAGGAAGACAAGACTGAGGGCGGGAGTGCAGTGAGAGGGTGGTGAGTGAGCAGAAATGGAAATGGAGAAACAGCTCAGGGAAGAGGCCTCTAGGAAACACTTGTGAACCCACTGCATGTTTAACTCCCCATGTCCTAAACCAGGAGAGGAGGGAAGGGAGGGAGGGAGGAGAGGGATTTGTAACACAAAGACAGTGGATTTATACAGATTATATGTTCAATTAATTATCTCAAGTGAATAAGTGGTCGAATCACAGTCCAGATCAAGAATAGGATATTTCCAACACCTAAGAAATTTCCTAAAGTTTTTTCTTAAAATTTCCTCCAAGATGTATTTTCTTTTAGTTTTCAAAGTTTTTTGCAGATTTTTCTACTCAAAGTCCAATGTCATTAATTTACCACTTTCAACTTATATTTTTTTAAAATGGGATACAAGGGGTATAGCTGAGTGGCCGAGCCAGCTTGCCTAGCATGCATAAGGCCCTGTTTTCACCTGCTAGCACTGAAAAATAATTTATACAAATGGAATTATCCCACTTATCATTTTGTGTCAGGCTTCTTGTTTTGTGTCTTGTTTCTGCACCTTATCTATATTTTTTTTCTGTACCTAAATTGGATTTTATTTTATCTTACCACTCTGCAATGTTCTATTTCATTAATTTCTTAAGCATTATTTATTCATCCTGCCATTGAGGGGATCCTGGTTGATTCTAATATTTATGTGGAGCAAATAGCACTGCTTTAATCTTTCTGGACATCACAGTGCAAACGTTTTGGTTTGGAGTATGCCTAAGATTTGAATAGTCTGCTTCTAAGTAATTTTGTGGAGTAATTACATGTCTAGACTCCCATTTTGCACTCAGTAGAGCTCTAAGGGGGATCAGGCTTCTGAAGATATGTGGAATTTCTTGTGTGAATTTTCCTGACATATGAAATACATATAAATGAAGAAGCCTAAACCAGAAATACTAGTGTGGAAGGAATATCAGCTGCGTTTGGGGGAATACAGTGCGAGGTGAATGATTGTGATTAAGAAGCTAAGAAGCCATGACAGCAACAGGGAGTCTGCTTGCTACCAAGGAGTAAATGAAGCCCATTAAGAGGAAATGGATGCATTTTCTTCTAGATAGCTGGAATGCACTGCAATACAGAGGAGTACTGCGAGGTGGGGCTGAGCTTGGGTCTGGGCTTTGCCTCTTGCTGCCTGTTATCTTGAGCAGATAAATTTTCCACCCGGAGGCTCACTTTCCTTATCAGTAAGATGGGGATAATAATAGCAACAATCTCATGGGGTTATTGTAGAAAGGCACTAAATGAGGTCATGTGGAATAAGTTCCTAAGCAGCATCGTGGATAAACCCAAGCAGTTTTCCGTAGGGTCTCAAGGAATTATTATGTCTAAACTATAAAACTATGTGAGGTGCTGAATTCATTGTGGAAGGTTCTGGTAAGTGTTAAATAAATGAAAGCTGATACTTATCTCAAGGACATCCCAGGTAGCTAAAAATGTCACTGGTGAAGTCTATTTTATAGCACGGAAAGGTCCAGCTACTGGATTTTGCAAATACGTTAATTATAATAAGTTAATTATGTACGTGTTCACTGAAAGAAGAAATAAGATCACACTCTGTGATGGCTGAAATGGCAGATTCTGAAGCTGAATCTCCTGGCTTTCCTTTCTTGTGTTACCATTGATTGTGGAGCCCTGGGCAAGTTGCTTCAGGTCTCTGTATCCCAAAGTCCTCGTGTTTTAAAATGGTAAGTACCTCATATGTAGGATTGTTGGCAATGTGTGTGATGTTAATACAAGTAAAGGGCTTGACTATTGGCTGCCACAGTGAATATTGTATGTACGTATGTATATATATATATAATTGATTTATTTTTTAAGGACTTCATGAGCTGCTTGCTATCTGTGCATGGTTGCATGCATGTGTGTGTGTGTGTGTGTATTTACATATTTTTTTTGACATAAGGTCTCTTACTGTTTTGAAGTTCACCAAGTAGGGTACACTGGTTGGTCACCAACCCCAGGGATCTTCCCAGCTCTGCCTCCCTGTGTGTGGTACAGGCCTTTGTGTTTGCTTTGGTTTAGTTTTAATGTGGATTCAGAAAATCCAACTCAAGTCTTTGGGCTTTCAAGGCAAGCACTTTACCACCTAAGCTCTCTCTCCAGACGCACAGGAAACTTATTCCCAATTATACTCCTTCCTCTTAATCCTTTCAGAACTACAGATGGATGCATTCTCTGTCTATTTTGGTAAATGAAAGGGATCAGAACACATCACTCCAAACATAGTGCACTTTTATGAGGGTTATTTTAAGCTAAAATCTTTGAGAGTCTACAGGTTCAGAAGGCAGGAGCAAACAAAACTTTATATGTCTTCCTTCTTCTGACTAAAGAAGCCAACTTCTGGAAAATGAGACAGCTGTGAATGTTCTTCAGGACCCAATCTGCTTCCTGAGAGTGAGTGATATCTACCCCAAATCCCTACTTCAAGGGAGCATTATTGGCATGAAAGAGATGGAACATATTTTCACAAACATTTCATCTATTCTCTTGACAGCCCATTTATCATTCCCAACAGCCACTACTTTCCCATTAGTACCCTTTTCTCTCCACTACTTAAGTGGTCTAAAGTCTTCAATTCTGGTCATACTCAAGTTACTTCTCACTTAGATCTCATACGTATTCCATCACACAGTAAATCAGCTAGCTTCGTTTTCTTCCTATAAATTTTCCTCCTGGGGGAGCTACATCATTCACACTGGGAAGGTTTGAATCAAAATAAGAAAAATAACCAAAAGAAGAAAACAGCAGTGTCTAGGCAATTATTAGGTTAAAATCCGAGTCCCCTAACCTGTTCTGGTTTCACAGATTCTGTTTCATAAGGGATCATTGTGGCTTCTTGCCTGGAGTCAGACAAGATGAAAGCCCTGGCTCAAAAGCATCCTCCAAGGGTAGTTGGTCAGAGTTGGGCAAGAAGGTAAGAGATGTTACTCATAGTTCCGTTTCATTCATTTTTGTTTGAAGAGTTTTTAGAATTTTAAATCCTAGCACATTCCAATACAAGTCCCAAACTATGTTTGAAGCCAGATGAACTGTTAGGATCATCAGGGGTTATCTCCTCCCAGGCTTTGCTGGGAGAAAGAGAAAAATAAAGATTACCAGCCCCAAAGTTGCTCAATTCTAGTTCAGGTTTCCGTGTCCTAGCTCAGAGACGATTCATGGCCTCAGATGTGGGTGGAGGGATTCTCATTTGGCAGGCTCTGGGGTTATTCTTGGGCACATTGCATAGCAACAAGGATGATGCTGATAATCATAAGAATGATAAAGGGATAAAGACTGGCTAAAGACTTGCATTGCTGGATGGTGGTGGTGCACGCCTTTAATCCCAGCACTTGGGAGGCAGAGGCAGGCGGATCTCTGTGAGTTCGAGGCTAGTCTAGTCTACAGAGTGAGTTCCAGGACAGCCAGAGTTACAACAGAGAAACCCTGTCTCAAAAACAAACCAGGAAAATAAAAAAAAAAAAAACAACCTGCCAAACGTTAAATATTAGTTTTTTCTGTTGAACACTGAAACTTTCGTTTACAACAGGCAATTCAAATCTTTTCGTCTTTGTTACCTTGTAAGACTTTTATGAAAATCTTTTTATCTCTCCCACTTTTAAACTCTATGGAAACATTTTAGTCCTCCTGCCTGGTAAAACTTTTGTTTACACAAAGGCCCTGCTACAGTCTCCGGATTGAAGTGCCAGACAACTTTCCCCCTTTCCTTCATTTCCTTTGCACCAATTCTTATAAAATTAGCTGATTGGGAAAAAACTATGAGGTTGGACACCAGCCAATGGGGAAGAACAGAAACCACGTGCATTTCCTGTCCCTGTGCTCTTGCTTGCCCCCTTTCGTGAGAATTACACCCTCTTAGTCATGGGTACAGTTCTCCAAAAAGCAAAGCAACAACAACAACAAAGCTGGGCAGTGGTGGTGCATGCTTTTAATATCAGCACTCAGGAGACAGAGGCAGGCGAATCTCTGTGAGTTTAGGGCCAGCCTGATTGATCTACAGAGTGAGTTCCAAGACAGCCAGAGTTACAACTGAGAAAACTTGCCTCGAAAAGCCAAAAACCAAAACAAACAAACAAAAACAAAAGCAAAAAATAAACCAAAATGGGTACAGTTTTGCCTTGCTGATATATTTATTTGGATGTTCCTTTGTGGGAGACCCAGATAAATGCAAGGCTCAAGCCTCAAAATACTTGTTTAGAATGACAAAGAAGACTCCATAGGTAAAAACAGTATCTGTTAAAGCCTGACAAACTGAGTTCAATCCTGAGAGCCCACATGGGAGGTCTGACACAGCGGCAAACATCTGTAATTCCAGCCTTCCTTTGATGAGATGAGAGATGGAGACAAGAGGATCACCCAGAGGCTCAAGGGTTGTCTAGACAGGAGTATGCAGCACAGCACTGGAAACAAGAGAAGTTCAGTCTTACCAACTTCTGAGGGTTGTCTTCTGACCTCCTGGAAAGAAACAGCTGTCTCCTTAAAGCTACAAAAGACAGGATTTTTTTCTGGCACAACATGAGTGACCACGGCCCAGTCACATATATTTAGGTCTCAACAAACACAAGGTTCTAATGTAGAAGCAGTTTCATGGAGTTTTATAGCAACAGAACAAAGAGGGTTATATATCAAGGCTTTTAAAAGTACATTGGTGGAAACATCAGAAGCAAGAGTTACAGCAAGGTGAGATGTAGATGTTAGCCACTGTGTGGGCTCACCAAGAGAGATAAGAAGGCATAATCATAGGTGTGAAGCCTGGCAGACCTCAGCAGAGGGAACCACTATCGTGGCAAATCCCATAATGGACAGTGGAACCCTGAGTGTCTCTGCTTAGGTGTTTGTATTGAAACAGAACACCTTAATTGTTCTACTGACAGCATGTGCAGATCATGAGCTATCAAACATGCCCCACATAAATCCAATACCTGCAGACAATACAGAATGCCAAGGCCTATGCAGCCCTTTTCCTAACAGTGTACATAACTAAAAATAAATTTCCACAGCAGTGGAAGATTCACTCTTGTAGAATAATGACATTCTTAGCTTCTGGGTAGGTCTAAGTTAGTGGTCTGCTAAGTTAAAAGATTTCAAAAGTTTTTTTTTTTTTTTTTTTTAAACCCAATAGTCACATGATGCTAGTTCTGACATAGAGGTGGTCAAGGAATGGCTATTTAGGGTGCTAAAGCTAGCCCAAGATAAAGTATAATTAGGAACTAAACCTGCAGCATTCCAATCCCTTTACATCATTGCAGTTCTAATCAGTCTAATCTACAGAAAGAGCTTCTTTCCAGGAATTCTTTCTCACAGTTCACACCCATACTATGTACAACACACACACACACACACACACACACACACACACACGCACATGGGCACACATATACACACACATATATCATATACACACAAACATACACACACCACATACACACACCACATACACACACATACCACACACACACCACACACATACACACATATACCAAACACACATACCACATACACATATATATACACACACACACCATACAACTACCACATACACAATATCACACACAGATACACACATACCACACACACACACACATGTATACACACACAACATGCCACACACATAAATATACACACAAATATCACAAACATACACACACACACACACACAAATAAATTTTTAAATGAAATATCTGCTTAAAAATAAAGACGTGAGCCTGGCGGTGGTGGCACACGCCTTTAATCCCAGCGCTTGGGAGGCAGAGGTAGGCAGATCTCTGTGAGTTTGAGGTCAGAGACCAGAGTGAGTTCCAGGGCAGCTAGAGTTACCAAAGGAAAAACTTTTGGTAACAATAAATAAATAATAGGTAAATAAATAGATGAATAAATAAAAATAAAGATATGTGTTTTTATCCTTCAGGTGTTGCATAGAATTCCTTTCTGCTACAGTTTCATTAGCCTCTTTAACACTCACCCAGCTCCACTCATAATTGTAGGGAAGAGAAATGCAAACTACAGGAAAGAAAGAGAACAGCAAAGAAAGCTTCTAGTAGGCATAGTGGTTACTACTTGCAATCCCACACTCAGGAAGGCTCAGACAGGTTGGATTTGTGAATTCAAGGCCAGCCTGGGCTGGAGTAAGACCATGTGTCAAATCAATCAGCCAATCATCAACCAATCAATAAATTAAAAAAGAAAATTTCTATGTGTCAGTAAGATAAGCACCTTATAAAATGGAAGCCACGGACCAAGTACTGGCTTATGTCCTTCAAATACTTTAGACACTTCAGTGTTCAGCACTGTGAAAGCACTTTTAAGTTGAACGTGATAAAATGTTTTACTGTGGGTCAGTGAATAGGTTTGTTCACTTGTTTTGAAGAATTAATGAATAATAAAGGGAAAAGAAGGGCCCTTTGATTTGATAGAATGATTCAGGATACTACATCTTACTCTGTGTTAGGTGGTTAGTTGAAAAGATCTGGACTTTTCCCAGGACTGAAAGTAGATTAACTTCTGAAAAGCAAGCATAGGAATCTGGGCAATTTTGGACTACCAGCTCTGACCTTATAAGTCAAATTAAAAAAAAAAAAAAAAAAAAAAAAAACCTAATCCCTTTTCTCCCCAAATCCCTAAATAATTCTTTATCTTAAAGTAAGCTAAAAGTAACAGACAATGTACACAACATGGAGACCTATTCAAATGTAAAGGCAGCAGAAGTAAAGTTATCATGCAACTAATACAGTGGGCATCTCTCTCCCTTTTCAGAGCTGGCAAATTCACACTGAGTACCCTGACTTGTCTCATTCTGTGAAACTGGCTTCCTAGGAAACAGGCTCACAGTGTTAAGTCAGCTAGCTATTTCTTGAGCCACCAGAGGGAGTAACGCAGTGTTTGGAGTAGGTAGGTAGCTGTCTCCAGAAGCCTGCTTCCAGTGTGACTGACTGTGTGTGAGCCACAATGCCTGGCTCCTATTTCCTTCTAAACCAAGAAACATAAGTTAAATTTCTTGCCTCGGATATGTTCACATCTCACGAGTTAGGAAATACAAATCATAAACTCCGAAAGCCCCCTGGTCATTGAATCGGACATGTCCTCTTTGTTTCTCCCCGAGAGCATGTGATCATAACAGATGTTGTGAATCCACAGAAGATGGCGACACAGAATGAAACATACCACAGGGTTAAGTAAGTGTGCCTAAGTGCTAAACAACAATGTGACCTACTTTACATTTGAATGTACAATTTACATTTGAATGTACAATTTAAGAGCTGGTTGACACCAGCTAATTCTCCATTATCCTAAATTTCTTATTTACTGGAAAATTTTAAATTAACTTAAAATTTGGCAAGATTTTTTTTTTTAGTTGAAAAATGTTAAGAAATATTAATTAAAATGTAGACTGGGTCTGATGAATGTCTTAGCAGAAATAGCCAGTTGGGCCTCATAAGGATTGATAACCTTGTTTGATTTGCAAACCGAAACAACATTTAACATTTAAATTGGGATCTTTCTTTTCTTTCTTTCTTTCTTTCTTTCTTTTTTTTTTGTTTGTTTTTTATTCAAGATAGGATTTCTCCGTGTAGCTCTGGCTGTCCTGGAACTCACTCAGTCAGACTAGGCTGGCCTCAAACTCAGAAATACAGGGTCCTCAGCCTCCATAATGCTTGGATTAAAAGCATGCACCACCACTGCCTAGCTGGAATTCTTATAAATTATTATAGTAAAGAAAAATTATAGAAAAATGGAATTGAAGGCCAACCTGGTTGGAAACTGCCAGATGTCTCATATAATTGGAGACTTTCCCACAGGATAGACAATATGGCAGCCATATGATTGCAACCGATGACTCCTGTCGTTTTCTCACTCTGTGTGCTGCAGGAAAACCTTCCTCTGGCATGCTGTCCAAGGGCTCCTTGAACAATTTCTGAGTTGTGGTTACCCTTTCCTCGTTTTTAGGAAGAAGCTACTTATCAGCCTGCACCTCTCGGGTGGTGTTGGACAGATGGTGTTGTTTATGTGTCCAGCAAGATGAACAGTCATGAACCATTCTCACCGTGGAGTCAAATGGTGCTTGTAAAATGAAGTCTCTCAGGGCAAGTAGGAGAGGCGGTTTTGAAGGTTCTCAAAACACAGGAATTAGAAACATGTGGAAATGTTAATTATTCCTATTATATATACTTGTTTTGAATTATCACATAGTACTGCATAAAGGTAGATAATTACTACATGTCAATTAAAATTAATAATTAATAAATTAAGTTTAATTTATAAGATTAGAGGACTCTTTAAGTGGCTGGAGAGAGGTATTGCTGGCTAGCAACGACTTCAAGGAATCTGAGGATTGTGTCCAACTGGACCCCATGACGCTCACTACTGAGTTAGCTGACCTTAATGACCACTCAACGCTAGATTTCGATTAAGAAATTTCCCAAACACAACGTTCTATTTTGAAAGCTTCCTGCTGGTCTAAGGAGTTCCTCCTCCCAGCACCCCACCTTTGCTTCCTTCTTTACTGGGTGCCTCCACTGGCAGAGCACACATGACTCAGAAACCGGTTCCCCTAGCTGTAACAACGATACAGCTCTGGGATCATTATCAGGTAAACCAATGCCTTTGCTTCATCAGCCACTCTCTACAAAGGTGTGTTGCTGTCACAGACTACTGGGAAAGCACTCCCAAGTGTGGAAAGAGAGAACTCGCCACCTGCTTGGACTTCCAGGGACCTTTCTTCCTGGGAAGAAATTTAATGTTCATTAGAAACGCCTCCAGAAGATTCACTACTGCATTACAGAGGGGAAGCAAGCCCAGGAAGGACCGGCATGGGAATCCTATATTCTGAGGTATGTCGTATTTCTGAACATAGGATTCCAAGGGGGCTAAACAATTGCTCACGTTTTTGACGTATAATTTTCTATCCCTGTTATTATGGCTTCTTTTCAATACTGTTTAACGTTCCTTGTATCAAGTCAGGAACGGTTTCCTTTGCTAGGATATTTAGCACTTTTTAATATTTTAACACAAGTTATTTTGAAATGCTAATGTTTTAGCTAGACCTAAGTTGAGTGTGATGGATATATATTTTCTGCCATCCTGTTTGCAGAGGTGATTCGGCCCTTGAAAATGGAATTATATCGTGTCTCAGTTAAACACTCAAGGGCAAGAGAAACTTGTGCCTAACTGCATTTTCTAAAAAGCCAAAAATTGACAGGCTTTTTCTATAGAATCCATGAATAGAGTAACATGTTGAAGCTTGTTACTGAGAGAAAGTTCACCTCTGGTAATTATTAATACAGGCTATCATCATATAAAAAGAGATAACAGGCAGCACAGCTTTGATATTTTGAGTATTTCCTTGTCATAGCTGATGGATACAATATTTTCCCACATTGGAAGTAACTTATTAGAATCAAATAGATTTTTAATATTTCAGAGGGTGAAGCTTGAACAAGAGTACCAGAGGCATGGTGATGTTATTGTTATTATTATTCATGACTTACTCCCTCTCGGACGCAATTAACTTGCTGATCCTCATTCCATTCTCCGAGTTTAAGGGAACCTCTTTGGCTGATTTTAATCTCCGAGCATGAAAGGTAGTTGTTTGGCACCTACTGCAAATGTACGTGTGTGAGCACGAGTGTGTGTGCTTCTTTGCTGAATGAACTATTCTCTCATTTCACCATTCTGGGAATGTCTTGCTCGGTGATTTTAATCACATGAAGAGGAGACATATATATGAGGCCTGTGAAACATAATGTGCTATCATTGCACTTAGATTATCCTAGAGAGAGAGAGAAAGTGAGAGAGAGAGAGAGATAGATAGAGAGATAGAGATAGATAGAGAGATAGAGATAGATAGAAAGAGAGAGAGAGAGAGAGAGAGAGGCTTGTTTAAAGTGGAGTTTCTGGGACAGCCGCCCCAGAGGTTTGACTCAGCCTGTGCAGGTCCAGAAAATTAGTTTTAAAAAGGAGAATCCCAGGTAGCTCTAGTGAGTGAGACAAGTTTACCCTCATCCTGAAAGTCAGCACTACCTGCTCAAGGCATGTGCTCTTCAGAGTTTTATGTGTATGGCGATAACTCCAATCTTGTTCAAATACATATTCTTAGTGTTTAGGTCTGGGAGAGGCCCAAGATCATGCATTTTGACTCCCTAATTTTGTTTATATGACAATGGTGCTCTAAACAGTATTATGGGTAGCCTAGGTCGTGGAAACAGCTGCGGGCTTTTTAAGTGCCCAGCAGAGACCAGAGCGTGCCATCGAGGGTCAGTTAGTGTTGGTTTGTCAAGCAGTTGAGTCAAGGCAAGTACAGGCCAGGCCAGACATATTCAAATTAGAGCTCCCCATGTGACATACGTGTGTAACTTTTCAGATATCTCAAGGACAAAGTAAGTTGGAGGTTTCTTTTGACTCTTCTGTTGTAAACATTTTTTAAAGAAAAAATTACTCAGTTCACCGCACAGGGTACAAAGCTGGGAAATGACATATGTTAACAAGGAATTTTCTATGAGATCTAAAGTGTAACCATGCACACACACCACTAAAGGAGCTCACAGGTAGGTAATCAAAGCTCAAGATGAGTATTAATCACACATAGTGTTGACTTGCTATATTGTAAGGGGAGGCAGGTTCTAGGTCCTTCCCTGCCATTTTCTTTAGTAGGCTGCTTCAGGATTGACAGTTTCAAGGATGTGAATCACTCAGGAAATTTTAGACACTGCGAAAACAGCATTTTGGCGAATAGTTTCTCAACTTGTAGAATCTTTCTTTGATGTCAGAGAAGTTGCCCTTTGATACCAGGGCTAAGGATGTAACTCGGTTGCACAGTCTTCAGCTGGTGTGAGTTTAAAAGCTGTGATGCTGTTATTGCTTACTTCCATTATGGAAGTTGTTCTGCCTTCCTTGCAGGCTTCCTCAACCCTTCTGAGCATCAAAATCCACTAGAGAACACTGAGATAGTATCCATGCTTTTGTAAGATTCCCAATATTCTGAATAGGTCAATAGTGGGATCCAAGCTATGTTTTAAAGTGCCACAATACTCAAGCATGGTTCATAATCGCTGAGTTAAAACACTGACCTGGTTCTTACATGTTATATTAATTTCTAAATCTCAGATACCCCTTTTACTAAGCCTCTGTTTTCAGCCAGGTCAGGTGGACCTGAGTGTCAGTCAAGAAGGGATTTTCATCCATGTTCTAGGTGCTCACCCCTACAGAAGGCTAATTTTAGGAAAACAGTAATCCAGTTAAGGAGCCTAAACGATCTGTATTGGAAAAGGGCTTGGGAGCTATTTGTGGTTCTAGGTACTTCTTGTGGCGATAGGGAAGACTAAAGAGATTTCTGGGAGATGAGTCTGAGGTGTAAACAGCACAGTGTGAAAGACAAAAGGACAACAAGCAGGTAACCTGAATGTAGAAGGAATGGCCTGATCAGAGACACGAGCTTGTACAGCCAAGCGTACACAACTGACTCACCCAGAGACTCTGAAAATCAAAACAAAACAAAACAAAGCAAAATGTGGAAACCTCAGTCTCCCAGAAGTAGAGGAAATGCCTGCTTTCTATAATGATAAGTATAATTCACAATGTAAAGCCAGGTGATGTGACAGGAAGTGGGCTGGGAAATGGTCCTTTAGGTGCAGTGGTCGGCAAACCCCTCCCGTGGTTGACTGCTGTTGCTGAAACCGACGTATAACCTTACAGACTCCATGAAGTGTGGAGATCTGAAAAGAGGTAAGGACATGGAATATCCAAGAACAGCTGGGATGATCTAAGTGAAGAGAGGAGTAGCGGAGGAGTTGAAGAGAAAAATCCAGTAAGGATTGATTAATTCTGCCTGATAGTTTTTCAGGAATGCAGAGCGTGGCTTTAGGTGGTGCTGTCCACAGGTTACAGGGCAGGCCATGAGAGCCCACATGAGCCCAAGAACACTGTCACCGAGTGCTTCTCCTCCTCCTCCTCCTCCCTTATTAGCGAGTCTTCTAACTTCCGTGTCTTCAATGACTTGTAGCTTTGGCCAGGCATCACTCTGTTCCTAGGTGGCCACTGTTTCTGCCCCTTCTGGGCTCAGTTTTTAATCTCAGATCAGTTTCTCGAACTCTTTTGCTTAGGACATGTGTCTACTTTTATGTCATTTTGTCTCTAGAACTCTAGTCTACTCTCACCTTCTCAAAACACAAACTCCTGTTTCTTTCTGTTCCCTGAAGTTATCCCCAGTGACTTTAAAGTCTGTAAGACTTCCTTTTCTTTTTTGGCTACTATCTTGGCACCCAATCTGTGCCAGTATGACCTACGCAAATATTTTTTCCTGGAAAAAAATTAATTGATAACACCTTTTATCCTAATTGTGTGTGTGTGTGTGTGTGTGTGATATATGCATGTGAAGGCCAGGGTATAGCCTTGGGTGTTGTTCCTCAGGAGTCGGTCACAATATCTTGAGACAGGGTCTCTTACGGGCCTGCGGCTGACTGTTTAGATTTGGCAGGATGGCCAGTGAGACCCAGAGATTTGGCTCCCTCACCTCCCCAGCACTGGGATGACAAGCGAATACCCACATACCTAGCTTTTTGTGGATGTGAGTTCTGAAGATGGAATTCGTGTCTTCATGTTTGCAAGGCATCTGAGGTTCTCTCTCCAGCCCCCTCATCGGAAACCATCTAATTTAGAAAAAATTTTAAAAAGCCCTTATGGCTATCAAATTGAAAAGAATGTATAAATATTCAAAAAGAACAAGTAAGATACTATGCATATTTACAGCTGCAAACACAGAATAGGTCACAGGTTTCGATGTTTTCAGTTAAGCACACATACCAAAGTCAGGAGGCTCAACACCTGTCACATTGAATGCTTTTAATTCTTTGCAAACACGTGACACCTGGAAACCTTTGCAGGACATTAAACTGAATAATGTCTGTCATTATTCAAAAAAGGCTGTCACTGGGTGAGAAAGGGGGACCTATACTTGCTTGGGGTCTTAGGGACATGCCACTGGCCACTGGGATGCAACCAGTTCTTCAGAGATTAATTCATGCCCCAAATGAGAATATCTAAAAAACATCCCACGGATTCTCCTGAAACCAGAAAATCCTAAGCCCTTTTGTTTTTTAAAACTTACACAGAAAACTCTTCATTTTTCTCCCCTTAATTCTTCTCTAAATAAATACAAAATAGTTTGTGATCCAGCGAAACGTTTGGAATGGGCTTCAGCTTTAATCTTTTCTTTAAAGAATGTCATTGTTTTAGAGTAGCCCACTTGTTGTCAGAGGAAGGAAATCTTGCCCACACCATACAGGGATTCATGCCCTGGGTAAATATTTTATTCCTTTATGCAAGATGATCAAACTGAAGAATCCCAGAAGCACACAGACAATGACAATTTTTTTCTGGTTAGAATTTTGCAGTTTGTTACAAGAGAGGCAAGGTGTGGTACTTATAAAGTCTGGGGGTCTTGATCGGGTTTGTTTCCTCTGCCGGTTAAAGAAGTAAAAGGCAGGAAAAGTCTTGAGTGTAGAAGGTAGCAGCTGAGAGACTTCAAACACCACAGGCAACAGCAGACAAACATGCAATGGATACACAGAGAACAAGACACTCTGCAAAGCAGAGAGGGGGGACTCTGGAAACCAAAATCCAGTCCTTTCTCAGTGGCTGGGATTTTTAAAGTCTCTGAAGTATTTTCCTCTCCTGATTTAGCCAGTTTGAAGAAAGAGGATGGTTGATTGGCACATAACTGCTCTGTAACTACTCCTGATCCTGCCATGAAGGTGTTGAGCCAGCATGTCAGCAGGGTTTCTGCTGGTCTAGACAAAAGCCTGTAAGGCCTTTTGTATCAGATCAGGAGGGTGGGGAGGAAGCCAGGCATCTTGGGAGTTTGCCACCTTTATTACCTAGCCATAACCCCTTTTCCTATCTTTCTACTTACTGGGGAATCTGTCTAACTAGTCTCTTAGTACTTATGGGAAACATTAATTTTAGTATGCTTCAAAGAGATGCACAGAGCAGACTTTCCCATAGTTTAAATTTGGTGTCATGGTTTCCTAGCATGTGCGGCTTGCTCTTGTCACTCCTATGCTAGACTACATATCTAGCTCTGCTCTCATCTTCTCTGTCTCTTTCAATTCCAAGCTTCTCCATCTTGCTAATTTATGTGTGAGCCATGGTAAACCACCACTTTCCTGGCTGACAGACAGGTTTCCCAACTTTTTACTCTGGGTCCCTTTCACTCCGCCCTTTTCCAACCATAGATTTGCTGAAGAGACTCTCACGGCAGCTCAGCCAGCCAGCTGTCATTTATGACTGTGTTCCACACTTGATGATTAAAGCCAGCTCATGGTTTCATTCAGCCCAAACACACACTAGTCATTAGGAAGGCACGATTCCCCCGCCCCTAGTTCAGGAGTCTCTTCCACCCTCGTCTCCGACCTATCGCCTGTGTCATTAACGCGTTCATCGAGGTACACATCAATGTTATTCCTCTACCCAGCTATGCCTACCAACCTATATACTTACAGCATGTATCTATTAACATAAAGTGTAGTGGCCAAACATCAGATATTTCTGGCAAAAAATAAATAAATAAATAAATAAAATAGTTCAACCTGTCTACCGTTCTCTCCACTCCGTCCTTTTTCCATTGCTTTGGACTTGGAATCAGAATTTTCCTTTTGGATCATCAGGCTCAATCCATTTTTGCCCTGTCCTGTTATTTCTGCACTCTCTTTCAGCAATCTCCTCCTATTTCACGACCACACCTGCTCATCTTAATTGAATCCTTATGCTTCAATAATTAAAAGAGTAGCTAGCACTAATTGGGGGTTTCAGATGAATCAGCCCCAAGCAAAGCGCTTCACCCACACAGTGAGGTTTAATTCTTTCTATAGCCTTATGCAGAGGGAATGGACAGAGGATGGAGAAGGAAAGTCATCACAAGTGTTTAAAATGTTCAGGCAAATTGTCCAAATAATACCTCTGCTAGGTGGGAGAGGGAAGTTAGAACGCAAGAGTTCACATCCAAAGCTTGTATTTGTCATCCCCTGAAAGCACCGTTTCCCCTGAAAATGTGCAGAATTCTGGCTGGACTCTATGTGCTACTTACTCACTAGCTTTTCCTGGATGTTTTCTCTGCCAAATTTACTCTAACTTCCTTTCCTTGGTTCTAGTTGTTCGAAGACAGTATACCGAGGCCCCATATCCTGCCTCTTGCCCAGTCATATGAAAACTGATGGCTGCATAGTGATTATCATATCTAAATCTTTCCTGTTTCTTGAAACTTTCCCATTTTGCTGTTAGGTTGTATCCTTTTTATCCTTTGCTGGTTTCTCTGGCCATCTCTTTGCCAACCCCCCACCCTTTGGACAGTCTCTCTTTGTGTAGCCAGGCTGACCCCTCAGATTTATTATATAATCTAGTCTGGCTTCAAACTGTTCTTCAAACTTCTCTTCAAACTTTTCTTGCTTCTGCCTCCTTAATACTGGGATTACAAGCAGCTGCTTCCACACCCAGCGTTTCTTTTTTACCTCAAATATCATTAATTCTAGGTCAGTTTAAGGACAGCATTTGAGTATATAACAAAGCACCAGCAGGTTGGTGACAGGAGACTGCTCATAATCCTGAGGGTGTAGAAGGTAGTTTACTGTTGGCAACAGGTCTTGCGGCCAGAGAACAATTTAAGAATGAGACAATTAGAGGCAGAATGTAAGACAGTTGTGCCCCATAGTTTGGCTATGCCTCTATTGCTTCTGAGCAATGTGACTTTGGACAAGGAGACAATGTCTCCTCATTTGACCTGTGTGTAACAAGTGTAAAAATATTACTTACCTTATAGAAGAGTTTTAAGGCTGAGGGAATAACAGGTACTAAATAATTGTTTGTTCATGTTAGAATTCATTCATTGATTTATTTACTCACTAAGGGTATGTTGAATGCCTACAGTGTGTCGCACACTGTGCTGGACCCTGGGATGTAAGGATGAGACGGTGTAGAGGATGGTGATTGCCTTCATGTAGCTAGCAGGCTAGTTGGAGAGATGAATGCCAGTGTCACCGATGGCCTGTTTTGAGGTGCTGTGATAATTCCAGATTCATAATTTATAGTGAAACAATGAAGCCTGAGACTGAGGGGTCAGTATCCGGTGAGGACTCCCCTGTTCCATGGCAGGAAGGCAAAGAGAGTGGCGGAGAGCAAGTCAGAAGCATATTTATTCTTTTATAATCTAAGGAAGCCACCGAGAAAATAATGAGCACGCTGGTGAAGTCACAGCACCAACCCATGAGAGCCAGGTCCCCATGATCTAAAAATCTGTCACTGAACCCACCATTCAGAATCAGCATACTGAGGATCGTATTTCTAATACATAAAGTGTGACGAGACATTTAAACCACAACAAATACGATTTATTCACTTGGACAAAGGTGTGGGTAGGGAATCCCCAGGAGAAGCAGTTGGAAAGACGGGGTGTGTGAGCACTGTTAGCACCCGTGTGTACTTAAGGGCAGTATCCTGACCCACTTGGCCAAGGAGGAGGGTCTTCAGCGGGGATGTGTTGGGTGGATCCCCTGGAGCCTGGGTGAACTAGACAGAGATCACACAGTCCTGGGGAGGCTTATCCTGGTGAGCGTGATGAAGATCTGACCTGGGTAAGAGCCCTGAGGGTGACGGAGAGTTGGTACTGGGCACACAGGGGAATCGAGGTGCAGAGGTAATTTTCCAGGTGTGATTACTCTAGGCCAAAGTGCCTCCAGGTTCTAAGAACTTCAGTAACCCCAAACAGCTTTTCTTTCTGCCCAAATAGATACCTTCATCTGCTCATTTACTTTCTTCTTTACCAGTACTTTTATTTTTTTTTTTTATTTAACATAATAAACTTCACATTTAAGAAGTACAGTGGAATAATTTGGTGTTTATGCAATGTATACTGACCAAACCAGGGTGTATATTCCATCTCTTTAAACACCATTTTTTTCTTTTTTTATGTTGGGAACCTCTGAGCCCCCTTTTTTCTACTTACTTACAAACTACATAAAGAATTGTTTAAAACTGTAACCACACTTCCACGCTGTAGAACACTAGCAGGAACTTCTCACTTCGTTTCTGCTGTGGAACGCTCTTCTGCTTCCTCCCTGCGCTTTTCTGACACTGAGCTGCCCCCTACTGGGAACAGTATGCATAACAGCAGGAAATCTTTTCAGCTGTTCCTGTAGCTCCTGTGTGAGATTTTACTTGTGGGGTTCAATTCAGTAAGTGTGATGTACATCATCCTGGTAAATTACCCAGTGCTGTTTAAGCTTATTGAGGAGCTGTCCCTGGAAGTGAGGTTTTTCCCCCTCCTACATTTCAGACACAAGTGTGTTTGTCTCTAAGTGTTCTCCAAGACTCCTTGCCAGGGACAGTTTGGCCAAGCTGATTTTATTACTGGAAGGAAGGAAAACGGCAAAATAGCTCAAGTATAAAACACCCTGTCCTTGAGGACAACTAGAAGGTAAACCACTTATAGCAGAGGCTATTCTTGTTTATCCCATGGTGAAAAATAAACAGAAAAGCAAAGTTCAGCCATGGGAGGCTCACCCACGGGAGGTGGGGGTGGGTTGGGGGAGTGGGGGGTGGGGAGAAAAGAGAGAGAGAGAGAGAGAGAGAGAGAGGGAGGGAGGGAGAAACAGAGACAGAGAGAGGTAAGGAGAGAGAAGAGAGAGAGACAGAGAGAGGGAAGGAGAGAGACAGAGAGAGAGAGACACAGAGAGACAGAGAGGGAAGAAGAGAGAAGAGAGACAGAGAGAAAGAGAGGGGGGAGGGGGAGAGGGAGAGGGAGAGGGAGAGGGAGAGGGAGAGGGAGAGGGAGAGGGAGAGGGAGAGGGAGAGGGAGAGGGAGAGGGAGAGGGAGAGGGAGAGAGGCAGCAGGTTCAGCTGTAAATTCCAGCTAACTGTCCCAGCTTCCCCAGTCAGTTTCTGCTGGGCACTAGCAAGCCTTCGATTTGATGACACGACCTTTGTTCCTTCAATCAGCCCACATGTGAACTCCTGACTTGATGTTTTGCACTGCTTCTACTTGTCCCGAGCTATTTGTTCTTTCCCTTTTGTTCCCCATCTGCTTAATAAACTCGCCCATTTGGAACCAAAGTATGGCTATTGTAGATAATTCTCTGGACCATACAGGGCAGAGTGGGTCTTAGTCACTGTTCTGTTGCTGTGGAGAGACGCCATGACTGGGACACCCTTATAAAAGAAAGCGTTTACTTGGAGGGCTGGCTTACGGTTTCAGAGGTTTAGTCTATTATCATCATGGCAGGGATACCATGGCATGCATGTGCTGGAGAAGTAACTGAGAGCTACATCCTGATCTGTAGGTAGCTGGCAGAGAGAAAGACTGGGCCTAGCCTGGGCTTTTGCAACCTTAAAGTTCATTCCCAGTGACATATCTCCTCCAACAAGGTCACATTTAGTTAAAAAAGGCTATACCTCCTAATCTGTCCAAACAGTTCACTAACTGGGGACTAAGCATGCAAATATATGAGCTCATGGAGGGGGGCATTCTCATTCGAACCACTACAGTGACTTGCATATATATGCTAGGAAACAAACCCAGGCGATGCATAGATTCAGCATCAATGCTACCACTGAGCTGCCCCTTTGCCTCTAATACTTTACTTTTCAAAAACAGAAACTCTTTGTTCAGATTCCAGGAAGCCTAGGAGAGACTAAAGGTAAGATCAGGCCGTATTTAAGTGATGTTCTCTGTGCAGACTGAGAAAACCCCTAGTGACTCTCAAGATAACTACCCACCCGTCTCTTGTTCTTCCTGTTTTTAGTTTTACTTGGTAAAGATTTTAAAGAATCCAAGAAGAGGGATTTAGAAGTTAGGCTGGCAATACAGATGATTGAAATGGACCAAGTGTGGTGTAATGGAGAGTTGTGGGGACAGTGGAGACTTAGGAAAAATTGCTGGTGTTCTGTTTGGAATATGGGTCCAACATTATGAAATCTATGATAATTTAAAGAAATGCTAGAAGGTAAACTGTGGTAAGATGATTTAAAATTTTAATAAGAGACTGTACCTTTAAAGTTACCTTCTCTCAAGCTCTTTGAAGTGGACCAGGTTCTCCAGAGGCACAGAACCAATAGATTGCATCCATAATTTTAGAGGGGATTTTTATTAGATTAATTTACACAATCAGAGGCTGAAAAAATCCTATAATGGCAACTTGTAGGCTGCAGAGCCAGGGAGGCCAGCACCAAGTAAGTTCAAGGAACTTGATGCCTGCTAACAAAAGCAAAAACGGGGGGAGGGGCAATGGCATTACTCCAGATGAGACTGAAGCCTAGAAGTCCCCTGGAGAGACACTGCATTAGTCTGCCTTCAAAGGCAGAAGAATCTGGAGTCCGTTGTTTGGTTTTTACATTTGCTTGAGTGTGTGTGTGTGTGTGTGTGTGTGTGTATACCTATGCTACAGTGCAGGAGTGGAGGTCAGAGAACAACTTGCTGAAATTGGTCCTCTACTTCTTTGTGGGTTTCTAGGTTAGAACTCAGCTCCTCAGGCTTGGCATGTGCTTTTCTCTCACCCCTGCTGCCTTCAACTCTTCCTTTTCCTAACGCATAATTCTACTCTAGCCAGGTCCTGCCTTTTCTGAAAAATCTCTTCTTAATTTTCAATCATGATGTACAGTTTCCTCGGTGAATGAGTATGTCATTTCCTTCACAGTATTCCATCCATTTATGCGATCATTCACTACCTTTTGTCTATTCTGTGTGGCAAGCAGTTTTGCAAAATGTAAGCAGATCTTCATAGACATACTGTAGACTTGGTGTTCCTTCTCAGTGGCTCATGCATGTATTTCAAGAACTGTTCTGCTCTTCTCTACTCAGCCCATCTGCCAGGCAGCCTACCAGAATGACTTGGGGCAAGTGTGGAGGTGGGCGAAAGAAGACAACCGTTACCTGGATGTTCAAGATGGCTTCAATGGCGACACTCCACTCATCTGTGCCTGCAGGCGGGGCCACCTGAGAATTGTCTCCTTCCTTTTAAGAAGAAATGCAAACGTCAACCTCAAAAACTCGGTGAGTCTGCTGTGTGATGATGGAAATGGACTAGTTTTCCATTATGTGATTTCTGGAGCCTTAACTTAGAAAAGTACACGGCAGCATTCTTTATCTTTATCTTTAGCCGAATAGTATATCCACATAGATACATTTACGACTCGTATAAAGGAAAAAAAAAAAAAAGAAGAATGTGTGACTATAATGAGCAAGGCAGTTTCTTTTATATTTTCTGATGTTTACCAAAAGAGCAAATAAAATAAATCAAATACATAAATTAATTAAGCGAAGCAAGCCAACAAACAGCCAGGAGAGGCTGACGGTACTGTCAGAGACGGGAAGACTGTGACTGAAGATTCTCCTCAAATTGCTGGAATTGGCCAGTGCCACTTTCCCTTTTTATAGCTTCTATCATCAACAGTTCTCTTTCATCGACTTTACCTTAGCAGCCTTATTTATGCTAGACTAAAAGCCTAAATAAAGCCTTTCAACAGCAGGGATGACCTGTAATGATGTCATTGTGCCTCAGGCAGCTTCCCGTTTTCCTGTTCTGCCTCCTCCAACTTGTCTTCTTTTTCTCTTCAGCATTACAGAAATAATGGGAAAAAGGAAACACCACACTGGCCGTTATTTAGATGTGTACCTGTTGTATTAATATAGGGTTAGGTTTCTTCCATTTTATTTCACTGACGTGTGTGCTTGTACCAGTGCTGGGTTACATGAGCGTACTTTCACCCAGGTCTCCCATATACTTTGAACACGTTTCCCCATACCTCCTTCTGTCTCCTGTGTCTCCTCTCCTGTCAGTCTCCTTTGTTGCCAAAGACAGTTTTGCTTCTACTTTCATCTCAAATACTTGTACATGGTTGCATGTATCTTTAAAAATCTAGGATCCACATAGGAGAGACAGTGGGACGCTTCTCTGTGACTGATTTAGTTCACCTCAACTGGCTATCTCCAGTAGCAGCCATTTTCCTGTGAATGATATGACTTCATTTTTCTTCATGGCTAAAAATTCAGTTATTCATATACACCACCTTTGGTTCATCTATTCCTCTGCTGATGGGCATTTCATTTGGTTTTATAACTGTGCTGCAGTGTGCACATGGTTGTGCAAGCATCGTGTCTGCGATATGATTTGGAGTTCTTAGATAAATAGCCAGGAGTGGTGCCGTGGACCCTGTGGTATGTCTGTCTTTACTGTTTTGAAGGGCCTCTATACTGTCTTCCCACTGCGGATGCACTAGATACATTCCCAAAAGCTTTGTGTTAGGGTTCCCTTTGGTTCACGACCTTGCCAGTACGTGCTGTTACTTATTTGTGTTGTTAATGATGCTGTTCTAACAGAGGTAGATAGAACATTAATAGAATTTTAGTTTGTATTATCTTATGGCTAGTGACATCGGTCACTTTTTGTTGAACATTTATAATTCATCCTTTGAGAACAGCCTGTCATTTCATTCCATTTGCCCCTTTATTGATTGAGTAGTTTGATTTCTTACTATTGAGGTTTTTTTAGTTCTTTGTGAGAACTTTGTGAGATCCATGGATCTCTGAAATGAAGCCAAGTTGATCATGCTTTATATCTTCTTGGCATGCTCTAGAGTTGGCTTTACAAATGGTTTATTGCAGACTTTTGCATCTATGTTCATCAGGGAGATTGGCCTATAATTGACTTTTTTGTTGTTGTTGTATCGTTATCTGGTCTAATTACAAGGGCAACACTGTCTTATTTAAAATTATTTTGCTGTTTTCTTTCTATTTTAGAGAATAATTTGAGAAACATTACTTATTCTCGAGGTCTTAGAGAATTAAGAAGTGTATCAATTTCTTCAGGTCTTTCTTTGGTGTAGATATTTTTCTTTCCATTACTGTTTCAAGTGCATTGCTTGTTATAGATTTGTTTGCCTCTCTCATTTAGGTTTAATTTTGATATGCATTTATGCATATATAAACTATTATTTTTTTTTTTAGATTTTTCCAATTTAGTAGATTATAAGTTTTTCATGTCCCAAAGATTTTTCAAATTCCACTGGTATCTGTTGTAACGTTTCCCATTTTAGTTTGGTTTTCTGTTGCTGGAAAAACATTGACCAAAAATAACTTGGAGGAGGAAAGGGGTTATTTGATCTACAGGTTACATTTCATCACCAAGAAAAGCTTCTTATTTATTTAAAAAAATATAAAACTAATTCTTGTTTCATTAGTTTTCATTTTATCATTTAAAATTATTATTATTATTAATTATTATTATTTTGCATACACGATGTGTATGCAGAGACGTGTGTACCAGAGAGCATGTGTGGAGGTCGGAGGACAGTTTGGTAGAGTCACTTCTCTCTTTGTCTGGGATTTCATGTGTTTCACCCTCATTTGAGACTATTGTTTTGGGATTGGAAAATTTTGAAAGACGTGCTACCTTAGTTTTCCACGCTTCTTGTGCTTTTGAATTGAGACTTTCGCATGCTGAGTCAAGCTGCTGGGTAAATTTTTGAAATCATCTTTTTTATTTTTTTAATGGAAGTGTTTGCAGTGTTCGAGAGGAAGTACATTCTCACAGGCTTGAAAGGCCATCTTTCTATGCTAGACTGTGCCTCTAGCTCTATGTTTCAGACCCCAGAGTCAGTGGTCAGTACTATGTTGCAACTAGAATATTGTCTACAAAAAAGCAATTACCAAACAGTAGGCCCATTATGAAAATACAGTAGTAGTTTACAGAATGATGTCTCTTGGGCTCTAAACATCTTCGGAAGCAAAGCAACACTGGCAGCACTGTGTGCACCAACAGGCTACTTAATGCGGGTGTATGTGGGAAAGACAAAAGGAGAGTAGGACTAGTGATTAGTATTGGGATGATAGGGAAAGTACAGAGAAGAGAGAAGTCCAGTCAGTAGAGGGTGGAATAGGAGGGACAAGGAGTGCACGGGTGAGGAAGCTCTGGATAATGACTGCATGAAAAGAGAAGAGAAGGAATGTCACCTGATAACAGAATAACAGCAGCTCTCAGAAGTCTGAGGCTGGGAGGCCCCATCAGGCCAGACTATGTTCTTTGAGAAAGCCAAGAAGAAATAAAATGACACAGGAAAGAACTGATAAAAAAATAAGACAGAAGAAAGAAAAGGAGAAGGAGGAGTAGGAAGAGGAAGAGGAGGAAGAAGAGGAGGAGGAAAAGGAAGAGGAGGAGGAAGAAGAAGAGGAGGAAGAGAAGAAATTAAGAGAGAATGAGAACAGAACAGGACAGATCTGTTCAGCTGGTCTGCTAAACTGACACTGGACTTCAAATAAAAGAAGAATAAATGTTGAGGAGCTGGATGAGGGTATGAGCTCTGAAAGTGGTCTCTGCTTGTTGATCACCCTGGACTCTTAGAGCTTTTTATTGACCTCCTGGATCTAGTCACACCCCTGAGTGTGACTTTTGAGAGAGCTGTTACCATCAGTGGGAGGTCCTTCATGGGTGCCACTGTGAGTGCTTGCTCCATCCTAGGCAGTCCTTCCTAACGTGTGATGTGCCTGTGGAGTCTATAGTTCCCTGCAGACTTTGGCTCCAATTCTACCTTTCTGGATACTTCACCATCTTGATGTTGCTTCTTTCCAGCAGGCTGGAGGGTCTACAGGTCAGGTACCAGTGCATAGTCCTGTGACACTTGAGTTTCCATAGACTGCAGTTTATGAAGTGTCTGTGACTGCCAACCTGACGGGAGCACGAGTCTTTCTGAAATGGCTTCTAGCTGTTGTTCCTGAGTGCTTAGCTGAGATGGTGTTCCTAGTTCCCCACCTTCCTTTTATTGCTGATGCATCCAACTTTTGTCTCTTTCCACTGTTTTTTTTCCTGTTCTTTCAAATGTTTATAACTGAAAGTACAGCACACATTTTCTGAGCTTCTCTGTCTTATGCTGGTTCTGGTTCTGCAGGCCTCTGTTTTATTGCCTCTCATTGATACCTTTATACCTATATACCTATACTTATATACTTTATACCTATATACCTGTATATCTCTCATTGACAAGAACTTACCAACTATGCCAATCTCTGTGGGTGGACTTAGGATTCCTTTCCACCCTGCTTGTGAAGTTTCTATTTTACCTTTTTATTGAAAGGAGAGATTTTGGGGCCTTATTCACCTATTTCTGTAGCTGTTATCCAGTGCTCCCTAATCCATTCCCTAGAGAGTCTAGTGGACCATTCTTGCATGTCATCCATCATCTTCCAGTAGTCAGATACTGATGCTTACTGTTGTAACGTCTTGGTCTCCAGAAGATCTTATAGTGTGCTTGGTGAACCTAAGTATGTTACTAAGAAACCTGCTGGAGACAAAGAGGTTGGTGAGCCAGGGGCACACAGATGCATGCAGGATGTGTTTAAAGTGACACTATCAGCTGTCTTGGAGGCTTCAGAACCAAGAGGGAATAGCATAAGTCTGTTTTTCTGACATTTCTGAGGCACTCTTTCTGACTTTCTGATAGCTGTACCACATCATTGTAGCATAATTTGGTAGCATCATGTGAAACACATTCATATCTTTTATGTCAGGTAATCCACTTTTAGAATTTATGCAAGGAATAGATTTAGAATTGTCGGCGAGGCTTTGTGAGCAAGGATATTCAGGCAATATTATTTGTAGAAATTAAAGTTCAGCAGCTTGAAAAGTCCAACTTGTAGATGTGGCTAAAGAAATGATGAGTTCTATTCAATAGAATTCAAACAGCCACTACAATCCAATGTTTGAACATATCAATGGTATGGAAGAAGTTTATACTCCAAATATTCATGTGTAAACTGATGAAAGCAACATATACTTTTGAAAATGTGATGTTCAAATATTAGATATTCTAAATATTCAAATTCTGTGTTTATTTAATAAGACAAAGGAAATGGAGCATAATGTCAATAATGGACTCTGGGCTGCTCCACAATGGTAATTTTAAAGTCCATTATTATATTCCTGACTATTTTCCAACATTTTTTACAGGTAAGAGAGAGACTCTGAGAGCAGTGCTTCCCGCCAGTAGTCACTCACCTCTCTTGTTTTCTCTTTTCCTACTGCCTCGGGTGGTATTCTGGTGAACACCACAGCCCCTAGATCTTACACTTATTTATGTGTTTCTGCCCCCTTTCTACTATGAGACCCTGAGGATACACATTCCCTGCCATTCCTCAAGGCATAAGTCTGTCACCAACTGAATAAGGAATTAAATTCTTTGCACTCTTCTAGCACTGCCTGTGTGGGAAGAAATATCTGAGAATTGCCAAGGTTAAAAATTTCCACAAACCACAAAGAGGACAAATGTCCACCATCAGAGACCGAGGATTATCTATAACTATGTGCATTTTTGTATTAACTTTATTCCTGTGTTTGTATCTCACTGTATTGTTTTTGATTGTCTCAAAAACTAAAACAAACACGAACATCCATCCTGTGGTGGATTGTACATACACTCATCTCTGTTGTTTATCTTTGGTCCTTCCCTAGTGTTTCCTTCAGAGTGAACAAATTTAACCTTCAGACAAACAAAACCATAAGTTAATTAATCAGATGTGTACCATAAAAGAAAGTACTTCAGCTGAATATGTAAGTGTAGTATATGGTTTTGAATATACAGCATAATCCTACATTTTAAAATTCTATATATGTTTATTTAAGAGATATGAAGGTATATAGCATAATGACAATAACCAAATCTGTACTGCTCGATAATGGGTACCTTAGAAATTAAAAAGTGTATGATCCAGGCGTTGGTGGTGCACACCTTTAATCCCCTCAGGAGTCAGAGGCAGGCATATATATCCAGGCCAGCCTGGTCTACAGAGTGAGTTCCAAGACAGCCAGAGTTACAACAGAAACCCTGTCTCAAAAAACAAACAACAAACCAAAACCAAAGCCAAAAAAAAAAAAAAAAAGGAAAAAAAAAAGAACTAACTCTTTTGGTATGGTAATCTAAAAGCTATGGAATTTGAACTGAAGAATCATTTTCTTAATTACAGAAGGAGAGAACCTGCTTGCACTATGCTGTGAAGAAGAGATTTACCTTCTTCGATTATCTGCTCATTGTCCTTTTAATGCCTGTCTTGCTTATTGGATATTTCCTCATGGTGAGTCCTGTCATTAGGGTAAAGGCCAGAGGTGTAGGTGGGCTGCTATGTGACTCATTAGGCTTTTCCTGGCAGTGTGATCATAAAGAAATGGTAACAAAATAAGCCCCTGTTTCGAGCAGGTGTTTCTTGACTTACAGTAGGGTCCTATCTCAATGAACCTCTCATAAATGAAAATGGTTTAGGTGGAAAATTCATTAAGTCTAGCCAGTCTATCAAAGGCTATCACTTAGCACCACAGTGTGTTCTGGAGCAAATACGGGGTGTTGACCATCTGATCACTCTGGGAGCTGTCGTTCACTTCCATCGCCCAGCAGCACAAGGAGCCTCAGAGTTACTGGCTCGGGTTTTTGTTTTATGTCGTCTCTCCCCAAGTTTCTGAATTTTAAGGGTTCACTCTATTGGTGAGTTGGAAGAAAAATCCCAAGCCACCTGCCTCTGGAAACTGACCGACACAGAAACTATTTTGGGAGGTTTTGACCCAATCTCACCTTGAGGAACTGATTCACACTTGTGTGGATCTTTGTCAGGATAATTTTCTGGAATAAGTAAGTAGGTAGGTGGTGTAGGAATCATATTAAATACATAGTTTAACTTGATTATTATTATTTTTTTTGTTTTTGTTTTCTTCAAATAGGGTGATTGTTTTGCACTGATTTGTTCACTCTTTTCCCCATCGGGTTCCTGTTATGACCAGTTTCATGTTTGAGAGATGTCTTAACAAATGCATCACTGACCCAAGTTAAATGACTATACTACCTCTTTTTCTGTAGCTAGTAGACAATAGATATTAGTTATTCCCGTTAATATGAGCTTCAGTACAGTTGGAAATGTTTTTTTCTGCTTAGATATTTAAATGTTACAGAATTGGAGGAACATGGTGAGAAATCTTTAATTCACTTCTGAGCATATTATTTACTTTTGTCTTTGAAGGATATCTGAAAAATTATTTGTGCATTTATCTTATATTATTTGAACATTTGTAGTTTCTGGGGAGGAAGAATCTGTCGTTCCCATATGTTGTAGAGCAGAAGTTCTCAACCTGTGGGTTGTGACCCCTTCGGGGGTCGAACGACCCTTTCACAGGGGCCACCTAAAACCATCTGCATATCAGATATTTACATTACAATTCAATACAGTTATGAAGTAGCAGTGAACATAATTTTATGGTTGAGGGTCACCACAACATGAGGAACTATGTTAAAGGGTTGCAACATTAGGAAGGTTGAGAACCACTGATTTAGAGGTTTTGAAGAAAAGCATCACAAGGTGATGGATTACTAAGGCTTATTCAGAATTTACTGTCACATAGCTCCGCTTTCAAACACAGCTAAGAAGCTGGAGGCCTATGTAAAGATACTGACTGCAATCGGTAAACCAGATATAACTGCTTATCTACACTATTAACGGAACCTGGAATAGAAAGTTTGTGTACTGCATAAGGAATAAGTAGCATGGGAAAAATTACAAGGGAAAAGACAAGAAAGGATCAAGTCATTTCAGAGAAGGGCCAGGGCAGAGCAAATTTAGAAAGTGACACAGGAGGGGGCATGGTGGGTAAGATACCCAGTGAAGCTTCAGAGGCTGAATTGGAAACATTCCAAACTTTGCTCCTGTGAGCAGCAAGGTCTTTGTTTCCTCTGGTGATCAGTCATTGGAGGAAGGCGTTTACTGTCATGTGGTCAGAATCTTAACAGGAGAGATAGATAGACAGACAGACAGACAGACAGACAGACAGACAGACAGATAAATAGATAGGGAGACAGAGAGGAGCGCATTTCCAAGGAGCCTCAGCGCAGACCATTCACTCCTCCAGCCCTTCACCATATGTATGTCATGGGTTCCTTATGTGCTGGCCAGGTGTCAGGGGAAACCACATGGGCAGCCTCTGCCCTTATCAGAATTAGAGCATGCTAGGGAGTATGCTGTTAATCAAATGGCATGGGCTTGTGGGAAATCACCATGAAGGTAGGCACACAGAGGAGATGGGCATTCCAGAAGACTAGAAGAAAAGGATTTTACCCAGCCAGGTAGGTCAGGGAAAGCCAGAAAAGAAGGGCGTGGGTTGGGAATATCACCAAGACATTTGGTAGGCAAAGGAGTGAAGAAATCAAGTTGAAGAAATATCCTAGTGATTCTCTATGGGGAGGCACTTGATAGGAAATGAAGACCTAACAAATGTCCATTGTTAGTTGGGGACATTTAACAATGTTAAATGATGGGGACATTTAACATTTAACAACTAGAGTAGGGGAGTCAGGAGGTGACTCATGAAACCATATGCCCTAGGGCCTAATCAAGATTTTAGATATTTTTCCAAGAATAATAGGAGCTTAGGAAACTTTTGAGCCAGGAAGGGAAAGACAGGAACTAGATTTCATTCTCAGAAGAATGTGGAAAGTATGGGGGTAGACCTATGAATATATATTCTGAACAAGTTACTGGGTGCTGAAGCTCATATCTCTGAAACACAGCTTGAGCACTGTGGCTTTAACATGTGTGTGTTAAAAAATAAGACTATAAGATTACAGTGAAGCCAGTTGATTCAAGCAGTGCCACAAAGAATGTACAACATGTTTGTGAGACACATTTTCTTGTACTTGCTGTTTGTAACAGGTATCAAAGACAAAGCAGAATGAGAATCTTGTACGGATGCTCCTGGATGCTGGTGTCGAAGTTAACGCTACAGACTGTGTATGTTTGTGTTTGGAAGTGATATTCAAACACTACGTCTGGGTAGTATACTTGTTGATAAAGTTGCCAACTTTATTTTTCTAGGTGTTCATGTATAGCTTTCCTTTCTTCTTTCTCATTGCCATCAACTAATTTTGGAGTCACTGATATTCTTCTATTAAACGATTACGCATAAAATGTTTGTTGATTATAGAAAATTTTGAAAGAATTTTCATTTGACTCTAGTGATAAATTAAGGAAAGTGATATTGGAAGGAAAATGATATAAAAATGCTATAATTAGTAGTTTAGCAGTTGAAGTTAGACAGAGTGCCTATGAGCAAATTTAATCTAGTCACTTTTTAGTTAAGTGGGCTTGGAAAATTATAAAGACATCTGACTCGGTTTCCTCATCTGTAAAATAGAGATTAAAAAAATTGTGGTGGGTACTGAACACAGAGCATCATACATTACATGTGAGGTAAATACTCTACCACTGGGCTATACCTATCCAATAATGCTTGTGTTTTATACACACACACACACACACACACACACACACAAGGGGGATATATATGGGATATATATATATATATATATATATATATATATATTCTCATATGTTTATATATGTGTATGTGTGTGTGTGTGTATATATATATATATATATATATATATATATATATATATATATATATATATATATATATATGCAACCTTTTGTTAAATTACTCAGGCTGGCCTTGAACGCCTGACCCTTCAGCTTCAGCTGGGATTACAGACCTGCCTAGCATGCCTGGCTATGAAGTGGACACTAGTACTGACCTTATAGGGCAGTTTCCTACAAAGTCCTCAGAAAGAGTGCTTAGGATGCGGTCAGTGCTCTCTGGATGTTAATAGCTCTAGTCACGATCCCAACACCTAGAAGAGAGGTCTTTTTCATAAATGGAAGGTAGATAAGGTCAAAGTTCAGAGACATACCCCTGTGGTGGTAGGAGCCATGGTAACTGAAACAGCATCAGCTCCCTCCTTCCCATAAGGAGGTGGAAGGTTTTATTTTCACTCCTTACCCTACACTCCAGACTTCCTGCTGTTAGTGCTCAGGGTCAGTTAAAATTTCATGATCCTGCTCTTTTGCTTTCTAATTCCAATATTTTAGTGAAAAAGGCAAATTGAAATTTCATTAAAAAAAAAACCCACCTTAACTTCTGTTTGTGATACCTAACTTATTGTGTGGGTATTACCACTGTTCTGTAAGAACATTCTTATTCTCTATTTCTTGTTTCTATTAATTACTTCTATTGTTGTAATATTATATTGATTTGTGTTTAAACAAAGATGAGTTTGATATCTTTTATAAGTTGCCCATTTTGCTTTAGAATAGAAAATGAGAGAGGGGAAGATATCAATGACTTACTGGATATTCATATACATAGTGAGAAAGAAAAGAAGGTGCTCATTGTACAAGAAATGCAGCTGCCCATAAATGGCTTGCAGATTGGCTTTGGTTAGTTGTGCACTACGAATGTGAATAGTTGCTAAATTCACCAGTGCTGAGGCCTGCAGACAGCCTGACTGATGAACTATAAGGTTGGTCATTTGTGTTTCAGTATGGCTACACTGCCTTGCACTATGCCTGCAAGATGAAAAACCAGACTCTCATCCCTCTGCTCCTGCAAGCTCGTGCAGACCCCATGATAAGGAATAAGGTAAGGCTCAGGAACTGTGGTCTGGGTCCTCCCAGACGCAAGTTTTTCTCATCTAAGCCTTGCATAGAAGTAAGTTTACGGCCTCTCATGCGAATCATAGTAAAACTAATCGATCTTGTCAAGGAAAAAAGTATCTTATTACTTTTATTTTAAATTTTATTTTCATATTTGGAATTAAATACAGCATGCTTAAATTGCTAGGCAAGTAGTTCTCATGATTGCTTTCATTTTCCATTTGTTCATCTATCTATCTATCTATCTATCTATCTATCTATCTATCTATCTATCTATCTATCTATAGAACAGAAGTCTTTTTGGCTTTTTAAAGCCCCTACGAAGTCTAAGAGTCAACTGTCTAAACTGTTGACCAGAACTTTCTCATTGATATTTGGTTTTCCTGGAAGTAAATGATTCTTTTTTTTCCCCCCGTAGGACGGTGAGAGTTCACTGGATATCGCACAGAGATTAAAATTTTCCCAGATTGTATTAATGCTAAGGAAAGCCTCATAGTCCTATAACTTCTCATATGGTGACAGAAACATGGCTGAAAGACCAGATGTTGTCACTATCATGGATTGTTGCTATGTGGGCCCTCAAGCTGGAAGCATCCACTTTGTGTGAGGAACACTGGATTCATAATGACGTGTATTCAGTGGTGGTCACCATGGCCATGCTCCCTCCAAAGGACCCATTACATTGTTGGAATGTCTAGTACTGTCAAACTGATTTTAAACAATACCTAATTCAGTGTCTTCTAAAAACAAGTCAGAGTTACCTGAGGTCACAGGTCAGACCCCTTGAAGTACTAAGCAGAAGAATCAAAGCATGCATACTTGTACAGCAGGGATTCCAGTGTAAATATTCCTTTGATGGAAAATCTTCAATAAACCTTCCAGTGGTCAGTGGTGAGTTTGGCTAAGCCATAGAAATTGGCACGTGCTCCACAGAAGAACTGGTTTTGTTTGTTTGTTTGTTTGTTTTTTGTCATTGTTTCCCAGGGGCTTGTTGACCTGCATACCAGCATTCATTTCCCCATCGGTTTATAAATAAGTGCCTTTTCAGTTTACAAGATATTTAATTATCAAAAATGGCTGTTCAAAATCCTTACGGGGCTGCAGCTGTGCTCAGTGGTAGAGCATGTAGTTGCTATGCCTAACACCCTGGGCTCAACCCTCAGCATCAAAAATAAAGGATCTTCTTGTAAACACAAGGTAGTTGCTTTATTTATTTATTTACTTATTTTCCTTGCTTCATGGCATTGGGAATTCAACTTAGGGCCCTACTCACACTAAGCCTGTGATCTACCACTAAGCTATATTCTCAGCCCCAGTTTTATGTAGTTGATTGACAAAATTTAAAATATTATAACTTATTTGGGCAGAGGTCTTACTTCTTCACAGAAACAGACAAGTTTGTAGATTATAGTTTTAAGTGAGAGGTTATGAATACCAAACTATCTGTCTTACTTCTTTTATGAATGATACTGAATGGAAATACATCTACTTTATGAATGAACTTTGAAAACCCAGACTGATCCAGGCACAGCTGTCGACATGGACTAAGTCACTCTAAACCCAGCAAAGACGGTTAATAATGATCTACTATCCTTGAATGCAAAGTCGTCCAACAAAAATTAAATCTGGAAATGTTTATGGAGCTATGTTCAAACCCTGAGGGTACACATAGGTCCTGAAGTCTCTACATGTTACTAAGGAATTCACTTAAGGTTTGTTAACATTGCACAAGGTCACCAGGTAATGGCAGAGAGGAAAATGAATTCCCAGTCTGATGTATGTTCAACAAACACCCATAGAGTCTCAACTGAATACCTCCAATAGGCACAGTAGATTTGTCTTCAGAGCAGACTGCAAAATAATATTTAAATTTACGACTGTCATCATCGAAATTGTGTGAAAAATTAGTTTTTTTTTTTTTTCTTTTTGGCTTTTTTTGGTTTGTTTTTTTCAAGACAGGGTATCTCTGTTGTAACTCTGGCTGCCCTAGAACTCACTCTGTAGACCAGGCTGGCCTTAAAGTCACAGAGATCCGCCTGGCTCTGCCTCCCACACTGGGATTAAAGGTGTGTATCACCACTGCCTGGCTTTTTAAAAAAAAGACATAAATTGAGATTTATGAATGAGTTGGGAGATTATCTAAGAATAATTTTGCTTTGATTAAAGGATAAAATATGCAGCAATTTATTTCATTATGTCCATGGCATTATAAATTTCTCTTGTGGCTTTCATTTGTACCATCTGGTCTCCTAAAAGCTGAAGAAAATCTCAGTATTGACAAACGTGTTATGTGATTTGCATAATTAATTTATTGGAAAACTCATAAATATCCTAAAAAATAATCTCTGAGATCCAGAGATAAAAGAAAACCCTATTCTAAGGCTGTTTATCTTAGATTTTATTTATACCATAATTTCATTTTTCTGTTGCTGTCCAAAGAGCTTGGCTTCCCGCAGCAGTACCCTGTCTTTATGACAGCAAGATGCAGTTCATTTTACCCAAGTCAACAATCTAAAGGTTTACAATTTTAATCTCCCTCCCAATTCTTCCCTTTTCTTTACTGCTCCAAAAATTTGACTTACAGAAACAAAAACTATTTTGGAAAGGTTGAATGATATGATGAATGTCTAGATACTTTCTGTTGGTCAAGTAAAAACTACCCTGCAAGACGGTAGAAGACGAAACATTCACGAAGCCGGTGTTCCCCGACTTAGCCTAACCGACTGAAAGACAGAAAGTATCAGCCTTAGTATCAAATGAAGAAACCCGAAGCTTTCATTTGGAACAGCAGGTCTTCGAGCGTCTCGGCATCTCCGTCCTTCTGTAACTCACACAGCAGGTTTCCAAGTCTGGATGTTTCTTTGAAAATCCTGGTGCCGTGGCCCTGCCCACGTTGAGTGATGCTGTTCCAAGGTTTGCTAACAGCAGGAGCATCACAGCGTGATCTTGCAGGTTCCCTGGGAAAGGTTGGGTCCCTGCATCATCAGATGTATGATTTCGTTGTACACACGGTGAGGGGCATCCAGCCCCCAGATGAAGTCCACGTGAGCCCACTCAGGAATGTTCTTGTGATAGATGAGATTGGTCACTTCAGAAAGCAGCGTCTTCACATCGTCTGGATTTGAAAGCCAGTCCTGACCTCCAGTCCACATTGCTGTGGGAACCACCATATCGCGAACTCTGTACCTTATGGGAGTTGGCTAGATAAAAAGGATAGTTTTAACTCTGCAGAGTATTTCTACATCCAAATTTACAACGTCTATTCAAGAAAATATAATGCATAAAGAGTCATGCGGAACTCTGTTGAACATTTCTATTTAAGGTCCAATTTAAGGAAAACTTACTTAACACAATTTAACTTTAGTTTCTTAACTGTGAAATGGAGATAATAGCTCTAAAACCTTACTAGAGCAAGTGAGAAGGCATACAAATTAGTTGTGTGTGTGTGTGTGTGTGTGTGTGTGTGTGTGTATGTATTTAACCTAGGGCCTTATGCATATTGGACACACGTTCTTCTGCCACTAAGCTGCACTACAGTTCCTGCCGTGTATTTTAGACATTGAATAATGTATAATTGTTCCTCTTATTAAACGGTTTATGCATAATTTTCCATTTAAAATAATGTTTTCGTTAGTTGCAGTTTATGGGACAAGAATTGGTGACACCCCACAGAAAAGCCAAGGGAACCTATCCCGAAACCCTGTATATCCTCACAGACAACCCTCAGGTTCAGCTTCATGGAACCGCCCAACGCAGGAGAAATCTCAGATCAGCCTCAGGCACTCAGCCACATAAAGTTAAACACACACACTCATGATTTCCCAAATCATGCAAAGAAGTCTTTATCCAGAGAACTTCTCTTGTTCAGGCAATACTGGCAGAATTTCCTGCCAGTATGAGTCTTTGAGACCGGTCAACCCTCAGAAATTTCCATAGAACCAGGAAGGTCATTTTCTTGGCAGAAAATCAATCACAAGCCATAGTTTCAACCCCGAATAGCTTTTTTGTCTTCCTGGCTTCCTGAGAACTTAAGTGACTGCCCCATTTAGAAGCAGAGCCGAAGAACACTCTATGGTATCAGTAGTGCTCTTTCTCATCTTAGGGATGAAAACATTGAGCTAAATGTCCCACTCTACCTGGCAATGTTCTATGGCATCTTCCCACACATTTATTTACCCTTTATTGCCATTTTCTTGTTTCTATTCTGCATTTGTCATTTTCTCTAGAACCCAGGCCACTAAATCCTTATAAATTAAAAACATCTTAGAACATGAACAGTCAAGGACGATCTAAAAAGAGGTAGTTGGGAAATGTGACCAAGAGTTTGGTGTCTGAGGGTAACCACAGTCCATTCAGTTTCCCAACATTTCATATCTAGGTGAACTATGGTAGTGGGTGTCACATATGAGGTAAGACTTCAAAGAAAGGTTAGGCTGTGTCTATTCTGGCCCTCCAGTCTGTTTTGATGACTAATATCTATCTATGTCAACATTCATGGTAACCAGGAATCTTCAGTGAGGGTTTTACACTCAGAAGAGCATACTTACTCAATTCAGATCCTCCACGTTTCTATTTGTAGCTTTATTTAATACTTCCGGTAATGTCCCAATAGTTTTGTGGGTTTCTTTTTGTATTTTTAGCTTGAAAATCACATTCATTAAAAGTATGACCAGAGAGAACTTTTGTGTGCATGTGTGTGTGAGTATGCATGTCTGTGTATATGTGGGTGTATGTGTGTGTATGTGCTTGTATATGTGTGTGTACATGTGTATGTGTGTATATGTGTGTATATGTATGTATGTGTATACATATGTGTGTTTGTGTATGCATGTATGTGTGTGTTTGTGTATGCATGTGTGTGTATGTGTGTGTGTATATGTGTGTGTATGTGTGTGTTTGTGTATGTATGTGTGTATATTTGTGTGTGCATGTGTGTGTATGTGTATATATATGTGTATGTATGTGTATATATGTGTTTATGTGTGTGTATGTGTGTGTATGTGTGTGTATGTGTGTATATGTGTATGTGTGTGTGTATGTGTATATATGTGTATGTGTGTGTGTATGTGTGTGTATATGTGTATGTGTGTGTGTATGTGTGTGTATATGTGTATGTGTGTGTGTATATGTGTGTATATGTGTATGTGTGTGTTTGTATGTGTATGTGTGTGTATGTGTATGTATGTTTATATATGTGTGTATGTGTGTGCATGTGTTATTCATGTGTGCACGTGTGAGTGTAGGTGTACACACTGAGGCAGTGTGTGCATGGTGGAGGCTAAACGAAGACATGGAGCTGCTTGTCTACCACTGTTTGTCCTGTTCCCTTGAGGCAGGGCTCTCACTGAATCTGGAGTCCACTGTTTTTCTGGTTAGGCTGTCTGGTCAATAAGCTCAAGCAATTCTCCTGTCTCACACACCCAATCCCCAGCACTGAGGTTACAGACATGCATGGCCATTCCTGGCTTTTTATGTAAGTGCTGGGATAACCCAGGACCTCATGCTTGTATAGCAAGCGCTCTTACCCTCAGCCATCTCCTCAGCCCCAAAGGCATATTAAGGATTACATGATAGAAAGATTTTTATTTTAGATAGAATAAGTCCTGAATCATGGCAGCCTATCCAAATCCCACAGGCTTGAGATGCAGAGAGCCATGACAAACAGGAATTCCCATTTATGGCTTCAGTTCTTTTTACTGTGTCACACCACCATAGCCTCACTATGTGCTTGTTTGTAGGCATCTACAAGGATCCCTTTCGTATGCACTAATCCTGGACTAACTCTTGCCCCATCTTGATCTCAAGAAGTCCTGGTGCCTTGCTTCTGGGACAGGCTCAATGAAACAGACATCCCTCTCCTTGCAGAAATGAAGAGGCTGCTGGCTAAGCTGTGAACCCTCCTATTTTCAGATGCAGTTAAACTTTAGCTGTCATCTTTCCTGTTTGAATTTCTGCATTTTATTCCCATCTTTGGAGTCACAAGCCGCCGTAACTTCCCTCTCATGCATTTCCGAAGGACAATGTGTTTTTAGCAAGTGGTATTTGACAGTCTTACTTGGTTGCATTTCTCCAGATTTTTGGTCTCACTTCCCCAGTCAAAGGCACGGAGTTCCCCAGAATTCACTGCCTAGAAAGAAAGAGAGAAAAGAGGGTATTTAAAGGGAGAGATGGGGAATTCAAATGCACACCCCATCTTCAGTTGTAAAAAAAAGCTTTTGGTCTCTTCACCCATTACACATGGGTAGTCCTTTTAGAAAGTGTAAAGCAAGACTCTGGTTCTTTTAGCAAGAGATATGGAGTGCAGGAAAGCTTTACTATTCCAGTCTATTTCAGGAAGTGCATCTCTGGTGTATCAGTGTGGATTGGTGTTTGGCACAATTCCAGAGACCATAATAGGGCTGCACACTGCACCTGTGCAATGCCATGCTGCTGGGATACACACACACACACACACACACACACACACACACACACACACACACACACAATTTCCCTCCTGAGTCTGTAAAGCTTGCAACACCAAGAACTCCTTTGAAAATTCCTTTCTGTAGGTTTGCCTGCCTTAACATTTTCATTCTGGTACAGCCATAATGTTCAAAGAGCTGAAAAGAACAATTCGAGACATCATTTCCTCCATCAGTCTTTGGGACTCTGACTTCAGACAGAGAAATGTCTCATCTGAATCATCCTACTTTCAAGATACAGTAAAGACAGGCTGAAGTCATTTTTTTGCCCTTGCCTTCTTTCTTGGGAAATTTAAACCAAGTTCACATTCAGACATCAGTGGCTGGATTTTAACTCAGGATAAACAGAAATAGTCAGGCCTCATGACTATTCTAGCCAAAAATGTGCAAGGATCCTTACCCAGAACTGCAAGCTGGGCATTCTTACCTGGCTCCAGTGTAGAATATTCTGCACAGATGTTCCAGCAGGCGTATGGGCGACATACACATTTGCTCGGCTCTGTAACAAAGCATAATGATTTATGAGACCAGATGTTAGTCTTGTCAAGACCAAACCTCTCTGGTGTCAGGCTAAGCAATGGGGGCATCGTTAAATCAGCAGCTCAATCTACTGAACAGAAAAGTATACATGCATGTAAATTAACCACCAAGGTCTTCCTATGAAATGATGTTTTTCATTCGAGAATAGCTTATCCTTAAAAAAGACTTTACCAGCTTCAACCTCAACACTGCAAAAATAGATAAATCAATACTAAATAATTTTACTAGAGAAATCTAGGAAAAGGACTCTAAACAGGACCTTGCTCTGTTATTTAACTTTGGTGCAGATCTGGGCAAGTTATTTAACTGCTAAATTCAGTATGCTAATCTGTGCAGTGGAGATATTACTAATAGGTGTCTTATGGTTTATTGTCAGGAATAATTAATCCTGGTGCAGTACAGATTCCTGTAAAATGGTGGCTAGAAGTTAATTCAATGATTTTTTTTAAAATAAGAAAAATTCATAAGAATGAAAGACATTACTCCAGTCACTAAGAATGCTACAGGCAGACAGGCAGCCCTCTGCCATCAGCCCTCACAGGGATCTCCTACCTGAAGATCCATGCCTTGGCCAAAGTCTCCTCATGACCATCTCTGTAGGGTTAGACCACCTTCACAAATCCTACAGGGTCAACTTCAGCTTGTTTTGAAGTTGCTTCACAGCCCTATGTTTTATCTACCAAGTTTGTTGACCTTCCTTCTCTAGGAATTATCTCAAGAGCCCCATCATTTTTTATGTTAATCTCTAACACATTCATAATAGGGAACTTACCTGGTGATGCCTCTGGTAGCCGTATCTAAGCCAAGCTGAAATTCCCATTTCTATCAAGGAACTTCAAGTACACATTAAAAGTCCCCATGTGGAGGGAAGAGGTGAGTGATGTCTGGTTGATTGACTTCCAGTTTTCTGGTTACTTTCCCTCTGTGTGTTTATTTCCTGTAAGCTTTCCAACCTTGTCTATAATCTGTGTAGTTCATATCTCACAATGCTTTCACATTAACCTTGCATTAGCCACTCCCCCCTCAAGCTTGCTCAGCACTTCCTTACAATTTGGAAATTGTAAATTACCGACTGCACATCGTTTCTCTACCCTTTAGCTGGTGTTAGCTCACTTTCAAGGACTGAGACTAAAATCTCCCAGTTTTGCTTAGGAAACGAAGCTCCCACTCACCATGTTCATATTGTTCGTGTTAAATCCCCCCATAAGCAATATGATATTGCTGCAGATTTGGTCGAGAATCATTTGGCCACAAAGGTAAATAAAAAGCTGTCTGAAAAATCTAGTCTGGTATAAAAATTCTTTTCTGCCAAATAATCCCTGTAAAGATAAGAAGATGAAAGATTAAATAATGTCCATGACAATATACCCAGGAATGAAATGGCTTCTATTTAAAAGCATGCTCTACAAAGAGCTGGGCTGAAAGACTTTCCTGCAGAGTCATCTGGGCTGCCACATACCTTGATCATCATATCTGGCAGCAGCAGAAATTTGGTACCAGGACTTTTTGCATATTTAACAGTGGCAATGGGGGCTAATGCAAAATACATTTTGATTTTATGAGCTAGCTCTGGCATCGTGGAAAATGCAATAAAGCCTGTAAGAGAGAAAAATTTATCATCATGGGTATGGAATACCAAGAACTTTTATAAAATGCAGATTTTACTTCTGCCAAAATCCTTTGATAATTATGTGTGATTGTGTCTTAACCCTTCTCTAATGCAACTGTAGGTTCCAGGGATGGTGTGTGTGTGTGTGTGTGTGTGTGTGTGTGTGCGTGTGTGTGTGTATCTCAACAGCACAAACTCCTGTTTCATATGACACCTCTCATATTAGTTTTCAAGTAGTAAATACTTGTTGAGCTAAATTATTCAGCTTCTACACCCAGAGCAGAGAGCAATTTCCCCAAATACTATTGTTTAGAGAAGATCTCTGCTGAACTTATGAAAGAACAAGGCTGTCCCATGAAATCAAGATGTGGTCTTACATTTGAAATCATGTATACATGCACATTCTCTGTTTAGGCTGATGTTTCCAGTTTGAGGGATGGGAATGAGAAAAACTCGACTCATAACCTCTGCTCAGTTCCCAGAAAGTGAGTGGGTCTGAAAGAGGACAAAATCCTTCTATATTGTTCTCTGCATCTGGTTAGGTTTGCTAGCCATGTGCAAAGGTGGACACAGGAGAGACTCATTATCTCTTGCTCTCTCAGCTACATGTACAGCTGAGTACAAATGGGCAGGAATACATAAGCCTACCCATCTTAATTCTGAGAAGATTAGAAATGTCTTCAAATGTTAAGATCAGAGAACTCTAAAGAATCTCTTGCAGGAAGACTTCTCTTAATGCAAAGCAGGTTCAAGGTTTTTATATCAACAGCCCATGGTTTAGCATTAGAATAATCTTTCTTTTCTTGTTCATACATTCCTCTCAAAACAGCATCTAGCCTTGCCATTAGCACCAGGGCCTTAATGTTAAGCTGAAGAATTTGAGTATAGAAAAGCCAGTTTTAAAAGACCTCTGAACTGTAGAGATAGGAAACACTGTAACCTTTCTATCAAGGGATTTGATGCGAGCTAGCAATGCCACAAACCATTACTATTATCCTTAAAGTTTTGGTTAAACAATACTGAATTTGAGCTCTTAATTTCAACAACCATTAAAATTTTTGATTCCCAATTTTGAGTCCCAATAGGACTTTATTTTTTTACATGGTATTATTGTGAGTAATGATCCTTCGTGATTGTTGGAAGAAGTTAAAGGAAACAAGCTGGTTCTGTGAATAAAACCTAAGAAGCTCCAGTGGGCCACACAGTTTCCAGAAGATACTGACAGTAGCGTGACTGATACAAATCAAGAGAGAAAGGTAGATAAAAACAGCCAGTTATACAGCGCTCACTATTTTTCCGAGTCAGGTTGATTTTGTGTGTAAATCACGCCACCTGCTTAACAAATGCTGTTGTTTAGAGCGTGGCTTTAGCAGTTTAGTCTTTGCCACTCTGTGACATGGGTTCTGGGGCTGAATAAATTGTAGGGGAGCTGCTGACAATTTGATACACATGAACTTTCCTATAAAATATTGGTCTTGCACAGGCAAAAGTTTTTTCTTTCTGATTCTAGATTCTCCAGCTTTGAATTTCTCTAAGCAAAGTCCTTTGTTCCCTTAGTAAATCGAGAGCAGGGCTGAAAAACGAGGAATTTCAGAGAGGTAAATGGCCACCGTGTTCATGGGAAATAAAGAGCTAATGCAAAGTTAAGTTTGGTGACACCATTTAGCGATCAGTGAGAACTCTGGCAGAAGGGAATCACCTGGTGAGTCCGTGCCCATGACCAGAGTGTCTGGATGGTCTGCTGGCACTATGGTGTATTGCTGAGTTAAGGCAACAACAAGCACTCTATGAATTAACTCAGTGCGGACTGAGGTCTATCAGCCAGAGTTCTCAATGCTTCAGTTTGATAGCAGGCTTCAAAGGTATTCGTGTCTTTTCTTTGAAAGATCTGACTTAGTAATCCCCAATGGCTATGGAGACGGAAGTAAGACTCTCTTAGGAGCTGAGGAATATACATTTATAATTCCTATTCAATGTGTTGCCCTCACTCTATATTGGTTATTTGACATAAGGAAGTGCAGTTACTGGTTTAGTGACTCACTGCAAGTTCCTAGTTCTTTCATTATGCTATAGTTTATTCATCTGTAAAATGGGGATATGAATTTCTTCCACATATTCTTGTTCAGAGATGAAGCAAAAGGCTGCATTTATAATGGCAAGCAGTTAGTAAGTACTCATATATGGCACTTATTATTATTAAACGATGCAAAGATGCCTTTGAACCCATTTAACTTCATCTTTCTAATGAGTATTAGCCCTGTCCTGGTAGCTAGACACAGCTATCCTGACAAAAATTGAATATTTTTCCTTAGAAAACTTTACCCAAGCTCTCAAGTCAGGGTTCAGAACAAAGATAAAGAGCCCTGTTCATCTTAGAAATCCTCCTCTTGGTTCACAGACCTTTCTTTTTCCTATTCCAAGCCTAGGAAGTGGTTTCCTATTGGCTTGGGTCTGATATGGGGCCAGAAGAGTCACAGTCTCCAACTCCCGATGTAAGTGATCTTATTCTGCAGGGCATCGTGTAAGTCTCTCACAGGTTCACCCAAGGCAGGACATAAGCATCTAATCCCAGACCCCGGTAACGACAGGGAGAGAGAACCTTGAGTTAACACCATCAGTTCTGATTGCCATTAGATGGTAAGACTTTGTGTCTTTTTACTGCTCACTATGAGACCAACTTTGAACCCAAGGCTTCATTCACTGAGAATGTACACCATAGGCTAGAAACTTCTATTACAACTGTGTTTTAGATGAGATACTTGCCTTCACAGAGCTAACATGCATTATTATGTTAAGTAGCTCAGTTAGTTATAACATCTTTAGGAGAGAGTTAATATATGAATTTAGCAGAGGAGGAAATTTAGACCAGGGTATTTAAAGGATTTGCTTTGGAATATTGATCTAAAGAGTGGAAGAGATGACATTTGCATCCACACCCTTCCTCTTTCTACCACATCCCAGACCTCCTTCAGTTCATCTCTGTTCCCTGAAGCTTTTAGAGCCAACGGAGAGGAGAAGGCTGGTTGAGAGGAGTCATTGCCTGAGCCCAGACACAGCTTGGGTCCCAGGCTCATACATCTGCATATACAAACCTTCTTTCCTGTGAACCTACCCATGGTGGTGCCCTGTGAATAGCCGACATAATAGATCTTTTTCTGGCCTGTTTTCTGTAAAATAAAGTTTATCACAGCAGGGAGGTCAAACCTAGCCATTTCATCATAACTATAAGGGGAAAAGACAAAGTCATATGAAAATTACAATACAAACAGAATACAGAGTCACTCCCCTCCCACCCTAAGATTTGCCAACAAGCTCCCCACCCCCACAGTTTCATCTCTGCTAGCTCCTTACTGTGTTCCCCACAACCCCCAAGATGACCTTGTTTAGACCCTGTGGTAACAGTCTGGGGCCACAGACTGTTAGAACTGTGTACTCTTTCTTTCTCAGTGTTGTCATAGAGTGATGATTATTGGATAGTTTTGAACACATGAGCCACCTCCTAGTATGTGGAGTGTTCTACCCTGTAAACAGAACAGCAGAGGGGTATGCAGATTTCTTTGTAGGACAAATGCTGGGACTGTAACAGAACTCTTATCGGATGAGATGGATAAAGAATGGGTTGAATATCAGTGGTAAGTAAGGACCTTAGGAACTTGAGTAAGGCTATGAGAGATACTAGGTAAGTCGATGGCACACAAAGGTTAATAAAGCCCTAGTTAATGACACTCTCATTATGAAAGTCTCATAATAGCTTTCATCTCCTGGTGTCAGCCATATTGCCACATATGAGGGAGTTAATTCTAGATACTTACTCACATGGAAATGGATCTATTCCCGGCACTTGACCACAGTCACTGTTCTCACACCCTTAGCCAGACCTTAGGAAACCCCGTCTTCTCCATACTCACCCAAAGTATCACAAGGTAATTAAGAAAATTGGGGGATAACGAGTTGGGACATTAGTGATGCAACTAAATGAGCCATCCAAATACTATGTCACACTTCTTTACCAAGTTCTTCCAGGCACATCTGTATCCACCTCCATCCATCCTCAAAGTTGTCTTGTACCTGAAAGCCCAGAACTCATCTTGGTCTATGGAGAGAGTCTTGTGCTTCCGTGACCATGTATTTCCTCTGCTGTTTCCCATCCACACATCAAAGCCAGCATCAGCCAGAATGAAACCCAGGCTGTTGTTGGGCAGGTTGGAAATCCAGTTGCTAGCATCCCCAAGAAGGCCATGCTGCAGTAACACCACTGGCCTGGATCCTGCAGACAAGAGAAAATTCCAATGGTTGTGAAATGTTCTCCGCTATTCTTGCTTTCTCTACAAACAAGGACTTGCGTGCCAGAGAAGTCTATGTGCAAACCTTTCTTTTACTCCTTGCTAGTTTGGTTATCTTAGTCAATTATATAGTGGTTTTGTGTTTTAGTTTTCTTGTCATCAGAAAATATATTTTTTGTTGTGAATAAATAAGATATATCACAAGGAACAGAGAGTGCACTGCCTGTTAAAGAAAAAAGATCATTAAAATGCAATTTTCGTAATTGTTTTTGGAGAAACTTTAAGTATTAAAGTGTTAGTATTAGGTCCTCATAAAATATTAGAGCTGTTTCAGAAAAGGTATGTTATAAAGATGAACACACACACGCATATATATATATATATGCGTGTGTGTGTATTATATGTACATATATTTATACATATGTGTATATGCATACACACATGCACACACACATACATATATACGAATATATGCACACATATACATATATATGTGTATATATATAGGTATATATATATATGCCTAATGACTAAGGCTGCTACATGTAAAAAGGACCTATACTTCAGAGAAATGTGTCTATCAGAATAAAGTTGCTTGTGGCGACACATACTTGTAATAGCAGAATTTAGGAGGCTAATTCAGGGGGCTCATGAGTATGAGGCCAGCCTGGGCTACACAGCAAGATGCTGTCAAAACCCAAACAAACAAGTAATAGTAATAAATTACAGCTCATTAGGAAGTAACAGGAACTGTAAGACTGTCAGTCACTAGGGGGCTGTATTGCACACCAATTGCATTTTGAACTTCAATACTAACGCCATGTGAACAATCAGCAGCGACCTGTGAGTAGAAACACGCGACTCATGTGTCGTACAGATGTTCTCCTCCACACTTTGTAATCAATAATACAGTCACCTGACTGCTTAGAAGAACCATGTCTTTCCCAAGCCTGTAGGATTTGTGAAACCTAGTGAGAAGTCTTTCTTCCTAGGGTATTCATTTATTTGTGCATTTTGTTCCTTAATCTCACAATTTCTTTTAGCACCTAGTCTCTTTTAGGTGCTCTTTAACAACTAGCATTGTGCTAGGTGTTGCATATAGCCTTGAATGAAATATGTGAAGTCCCTGCTTTCATTGCGTTTCCATTCTGGTGGAAGAGAAAAAGACAACAAACAGGAATGTAGCTACTTTGGGCATTGTAAGGGAAAGTATGAGGGTGCGAGGCTAGATGTTTACAGACGGCATGAGACTGCTTTCTGGCTCAGGTGGTCAGGCAAGAAGAAGAGTCTTGGAAAGCTGCAAAGAAACAAGTGTAAGTTCAAAGGCAGTAGGGTGGAAACAGCCTAGACACACACCAGGCACAACTATGCAGCTAGTGTTAAACTCGTTTTCAAAAGGCTACATGAGTACAAATTGGGATCAATAGAATTCTGAATGTTTTACCCTAAAGACCAATAACATTTGCCCAGAGCTCTCTAAGAACAGAGGCTGCACTGGCAAACATCTTGATTTGAGTGCCACACACCAGCGAGTATTAGCATGGATTTTATTGTCTAGTCACACAGCTGTGTGTGGCAGTTGTAATGAAAATTACATGAGATGAAGAAAATGAAATATTTGGTATTATAGCTAGCATATAGAAAGGACCGGAGAAGTTATATTTTCAGCACTGATGGCAGACAATGTAGCTGCAGAGCCAAAATATAAATGGCACAGAACCCAATAGAAATGGGGTCTGTGATACTTTGTTGATGAGGATGAATGGTTACAAAAGAGTCAGCTGAGAATCTCATAAAAGCTAAATTAAGCAGCAACATAGACATATAGTGAAAATTTAAATATGTATACCCAGAGCCCAGTTCTTAGTCCTTAGCAGAAAAAGAAGCAACACCACAAATACATGAAGTGCTCAATGGATTGGGAACACCCTGTTCTGTGTTGAGCATCAGGTACTTCATTGGAGTTTTTATTCTTCATGAACAGGGGTTGGTATACTTCCCCCCCCCAAAAGGGATTGTTAAGGAATGTTCTAGAATATCTATATAGGAATGATTTGGAAATGGATTAAGTGCTAGAATGGGTTAAAATGGATTTTTATTGAAGATTTTGTTTTGTTTTGTTCTGTTTATGGGTTTTGTTTTTGTTGTTTTGTAACGATGGTGATTGAACCCAGGACCCCACAAATGCTTGCCATGTGTTCTACCCTGAACTCAGATCAAAGGTGTTTCTGTTTTAGAAAAGAAAACACATATCTGAGATAGCTGATGAATACAGGTATGGATGGGATGGACTATGGTAGTGGGAACAGAGATTCTGTGGCAACTGACACTATCTCTTGACCTAACCAAGAGATCTCTGTCTATACTAAACCCAAACTTTCCTCTACATATCAAGAAAGTCCAGGCTGCAACAAGACTGCCATATTGGGAGACTCTGAACAAACCATACCTTCCTTCTTTAATTGTGTCAGTCCTTGAGGGATTCTGTTAACAGAAAGGATGTACCCATCTTCAGTTGCAACTTCATACTCTTCACTGGGATAACCCTTGTGTTGGATGATTTCACTCTATGGAAAAACAACAAACAAACAGAAAACAAATCATAATTTATTTAGAGTTTTAGTCTACATAGTGATGGCACCAATGACTAAAAAAATAAGAGTAGCTTCTTTGGTGTTGCGAGGTCCTTATATTTCTCTAACTTATAATATTACTTTAGTAAAACCAGTCAATTCTCCTTGGGCTCTAACCTAATCTACAAATTGGCTGCATAATATTGAAAACCTTAGCTGCTGTTCCTTACTTTGTTCCTGGGCTGGTTCATGTTGAATAGGATGAGGCAAGGAATATGGATAGAACACTAACTACATACTGACACCTAGCAGTAGGTACTCAGTAGGCATATAATTAAAACCCAAGTAACTATGTATTATGGAAGTGTGTGTGTGTAGCATTATTGCATAGTTAATTTAAATTGTTTGAGCATATATTAAACCTACTTAGAGGGCTTGTCAAGACACAGATTGCTGGATTCTATTCTCAGTGTTTTGGCAGATCTGGTATGGACTCAAAACACTGATGTTTCTAACAAGGATGTTTCCAGATGTTGCTAGTTGCTTGCTTTGGAGACTATCACTTCAAGAATCACTGTTGGGGAAAACTTAGAGAGATAAGATACATACATGAAATGTTAGAGGGCTTCTGAGAAGGTATATATAATTTATTGAGAGGTTATGTGGAAATAATGGCTTAAAGTTTTGAGTGAAGGAAGGAGGAAAGGAATTCTGAGCAGGCAAAGACCTGTGAACAGGACCAGGTAGGCAAATTTTTATAGAGGAGGAGAATCTGAGATCATCTAAGATTGAATAAGAACTACCTGAGAAGCATATGGAGAGGCCAGGGTCCAGACTTTGTGCAGAAATTGGGGAACCTTGTGGAAAAGGGAGAGGAGGAATGACAGAGACCAGAAGAGTCGAGGACACCAGAACAAGCCCCGCAGTGTCAACTGACTAGCATTCTTAGGGGCTCACAGAGACTGAAGGGACAGACACAGAAACTGCAAGCTCCCCTAAACATATCTTATGGCTGTCTAGATTGATGTTCTTGAAGAATTTCCACAGGTTGAAGTGGGGGAGTCTCTGACCCTTTTACCTGCCCTTGGGACCCTTTTGCTACTGCCGGGTTGCAAAGTCCACCCTTCCTGTAGGGACTACAGGTGCCTGGCCTTGCTCCATCTTGCTACACCCCGTTTGAGCAATAACTTTGGGGAGACTGTTCTTGTCTGGGGAAAAGTAGGGGGTGTTTATGGTTGGTGATGGGGGGTAGATCTGAGGAAAGGGGGCATGGGGGAACCGGGAAGAGTGGAGGGAGGAGGGGATGGGAGTCAGGATGTACTGTATAAGCTGTATGAGAGAAGAAGAAAAGAACTACCTAAGAGAACCTATGAGGTAGAGGTTAGGGACATGGGTATCTCAGAAAAAAAGATTTTATATTAGTGAGCACTGTCAACAGATGATCAACAGACTATATTTGGCAAGAAAACTTACACAGGATAATATTGTGATATAAGTCTGTCCATATAAAAATACAGTTCCAATATATTCTGAAGAGTTAAATGGTTTTTAACCACTTTTCCATTTGTGTTTTGAGACAAGGTCTCTTCATTTATGTAGCCCTAGATGTTATGTAACTTCTTATGTAGACTAGGCTGGCCTTGAAATCACAGAGATCCATCTGCTTCTGTGTTCTGAGGGGTAGATTGAAAGCATATACCACCATGCCCTGCTGCATAGCATTTTTTACAGGTACATATACCAATTTATTTGTACATAAACATAAACATATATATATGTGTGTGTGTGTGTGTGTGTGTGTGTGTGTACTAACACACATACATATATGTGCTTGGAGTCAGAGCCTCACTGTAAAGTTCAGGTTGGGCTTGAGCTTGGAATGCTTTTGGCCTTCTATGTATAAATTAAAAATTCTGACCATATTTAATATTTCACTTTCAACCTAATGTCTATTTTAAATTTTTTTACCTGAAGGAAAATATCAGTTATGTGCATTAAAACATTACTTTAAGAATGTTTATACTTTGTTATTTGTTTTTTTTAGAAACATCATTTAGTGTGTGTGTGTGTGTGTGTGTGTTGTATTACGGGGTCAAGAGTTCCCTCTGCTTCCTTAGAAGCTTGTGACTATAGGTATGTGCCACCATACCCAGATGCAAGGGTTCTTAATTAATATCTTGCATATGAATTATGCTTTAAAGCATCTTTGGTCCCTAGAGAACCCAACCTGAGACAAATATACACACTACAAAGTATAATGTGATATAGAAATTTGAACAATATTCTTAGAACCTTATTTAAAACCTTGGGAAATTCTTTGTGATATATACTGTCAGTAGAAAATCTGCAAATTGTACATGATGCTCCTCAGTCTTATTTTAGAAAACAGAAAACTTTATAAATTTAGAAGAAAAAGACAGGACATGACAAACCTACTGGTGGTTAGATCTGTATATTAATATTAACATATTATTCATTATTTGCCTCTGAAATTCTTAGGTTTCCTACAACAGATAATACTGCTTTTATAATAAAAAGATTAACATTTAAAAGTCAACTCAACTATAACCTACTTCTATCTTGAATATGGCATGCTTTAAACTGCTCCAGTTTCTCGGCATGCTGACCTCTTTGCCAGCAAGCCCCTGCCACCTCCTGTTTAGTCTTCAGGATTCAGGCTATAAAATATTTTCCTCAATTCTGGATTAGGATCAGTTTCCCATGTGTTATGTCTTCCCCACCACCTTGGTCTCAGTCTTGTGATTAGTAATCACAAAAGTCTGTCTCTCGGGCTAGATTGTCAGCTTTGGATTTTCTGCCATTTCTCTGTGGCCTTGGTGCATAGCACAGCTTCACGCATCTGCAGTGCTGGAGTCCAGTTTCTTCCAGAAATCCTGACAGCCAGGAGGTGCTGGGCACCTGTAGTGGTTTGGTCTAGGAAAGACAATCTTTGTCAAAGGACTCCTCGTACCCTAAAACTAAAGGACTTTGTGTGGGACACTCAGGACTCCCAAGGATCGGCACTAATGTACCAGGAGGACAAGCATCAGCTAACCATTAGAACAGTTAAAGGGAGCCTGATACCTGCGCTTTGTAGACTCGGAATGTTTCTACGGTATGTGAAGTTTAGAAACTATGCCAATCAGTGGAATGGTGGGTGAGGCCAAACAGTACTGCAGAGATTCAGAGGAAAAAAAAAAAGGTTTTATAGGCTGTTAGTTTTAGAAACCATGTAAACAAGCAAACAAGAAACGCTAGAAGAAGAAATAAAAAGGATCTTCACAACATTGAGTTTCCTCTTTTGGTGGGGCTATTAGGTGAGCCTGTGGAGCACCCAACACAATTATCTCACTCATCTGGAAGTTAATTCCCTACCCTGTCACCTGGTAGGGTTGATTGCATAGTATTTATAATTACAGGCGTGTGTTTAGAATGGCCCGAATTTAAATTGCAGGTCTACCAAGTAGCAGTGGTAGGGCTTGTTTAACTCGTTTAGATGCTTTCTTTAATCTCAATACCTTGATTTGAAAGGTGTAGATAATCATATCTCCAGGACCGAGCAATGAACATAAAATTGGGTCTCTGCCACTTTTATCACAATACTGTCTACAGAATAAATGGTACTATATGGTAGTTGTAAACTAAAACCCAACTCTGGCTTTGAAGGCCAACACAAAAATTCTCCAGAAGACTTCTGAAGAGATGTGTGTCATCCTCTGTGCATCTTACTGGCACACCTCTAGCACAAGCAAGGACCAACCTGCCATTGCTATGTGACAGAGTTAGCACTCAGAGCAGGGTAAGAGTAGAAGCTTCTAGAAGTATATGTTCTCATAGCAAGAGGTCAGGAGTGATACTTTTATCGAAAGGGACAAAACAGGAAAGAAAACAAAAATGAAATGAAAATCATGAAGGGTCTAAGGCAGGCCCCAAATGTTTCAATTCTTTCCTTGTTTATTGGGTGAATCTGAGAGTTCAAGGCAAAGTTAAGCTGTTTTTGAAGCCTAAAAAGATTAAATCATCTACCCTAAATCACCAAATTACATTGGACAGCATCTAGGTCTACAGACAACCAATTTATATTTCTTCCAGGTCAGTGTGTTGTCTTTCACCAGACTGTTCTAGAATAAATATAAAAATAACACAACAGGCTGCTCCTCCACAGATGCAAATGCTTACACATAGCCCTTCCTTCCCCCCAAACATGAACCCCCCCCCCCCCCCCCCCCCGCCAACTTACAACGTTCATGAATGCTTCTGGATCTGCAGCTTTCGTTGGCATATGTCCAGAGTTCACATTTCTTTGGAGTAAATAAGCCATCAGAATCAGAAGCCATATCTCCACTCTGTGTGAAACAGTCCATGCTCTTGACAAGATTTCTGACATGGTCCAACATCTGCATTTGTTTTGTTCCTAAGGATGCAACAGCTACATCTAGAATGAGAAGAAAGACCTATAGGTTTAAAACATCTTCTGTATATTTTCCAGCAGCAAAAATCTGAAGCAGATTAAGCAGGTTTAGGTCCAGGACTGAAAGAACATGGTGTAGGCTACGAACACTGCTCAGAATGTCACAATCCCATCTGGCTCCTCCTGCTCCTCCCTCATTCATCTTGTAAACACCAATCCTTCCACTTCTAGGTGTGTCCAACTTTCTTTGTGGCAACCTGGAGTTCATGCGTGCTTTATATCCCATAAACACCTGTCCACCATCACCACGTAAGAATCACAAGAAGCACTTATACTTAGCTTTTATCTTTGTTTGATAAATAGCAAGATGTGGAACTTACAGAACACACTGCACATTTCTGTAGCTACATTTGGTGGCTTTAATCTTCACTGTCCTGTAGCTGGAGATCAACTGTAGTGTTAATTTCTTTTATTTGAAATGCCAAAAGTTTTAAGAAAATTTCCTAGCTTTAGGGCTGGATAAAAATGTTAATTGTAAGAAAACAATTTAGGCTTTGCCCACTTATCTCTACTGCACTACCTATCCACCAAATTTTAAATTTGGTTTGTAGTTACTAGTTAATTGTTGAGAGTGATACCTGGTAATTAAACCCCCTGCGGTAACTCAAACAATGAGTGGCAGTCTAGATATTTTTATGAACTAAATGTCCCAGTTCGGAGGACCATGAGGTAATGTGAGTGGCTCCTTGACATGCTGCTAACTGAGCATGCCGGGAAGGAAGATTCACTAGTCTAAGTAAAGAATATGCGTCAAGTTAATAAAAAGTACTAAGGTGATCTCTCCACTTTTCCGTCAATTCGGCAGCTCTAGCAGCAGCTACACCCATTTGCAGATTTTGGGAATGTGGTGGGTGAAGAAGGCAAAGTTAAAGCTGGAAAGAGGAGTCCGTGGGAATGTGTCTGTCTGCCCGGATGACTCAGCCTTTGCCACACCTGCTGGCTGGGAGGGTGTGAAGAGGCAAGCCCATGTCTTTATCTGGTTCCGCCTGAGCATTCATCTACGATATTGTCGACTGCCACATGCTAGAGGGGGAATGATTTGACCCAATTAGAAAAAGCAAGCATGAAAGACTATCTCCACAAGGCCCCATGTCTTTGGAACCCGCTGAGACTGAGCTTGCTCTAAAGTTATGCAGAAGGAGAGATCTCACAGTAGGACGTCACCTCCCACTGCTGACATTTCAGGTTTTTAAATGCTGTATTGCCCAAATGGAGGCTGGGGAGTAGCTTTCATTTTCATTTCACTATTAAATGATCCTTTTAGCTTTGTCTAGCTAGATTGTGGCAAAGCCAGAAGGAAAACCTAGATACTGGGACTGGGAGGATGCCTCAGTGGGTAAAAGCACATACCGCTCTTGTAGAGAACCTAAGCTCAGTTCTCAGTATCCAGGACCAGTGGCTCATAACTGTCTATAACCCCAGCTCCAAGGGAACCTGACATCTTCTTCTGGTCTCAGTGGGCACCTGCACACATGTGCACATATCCAATGTGAATACACACACACACACATGCATACACATCATTGAACGTTAAGAATCAATCTTAATAAAACATTTCTTAATTCATTGTTCAATATTGGAATCACATCAAATATCCTCCCAAGGCTTCGTTCTTCACTCAAGGACAGAGTCAGGGAACAATTATGCCTCGGTGTGTGGCTGGCTTGTCACTGCCGTGCATGAACTGAACCCTCTAAACGTGAGGCAGCGTAAGTTGTTTCTTCAGGTTCTGGATTTAAAATCCAAAATAATTCTCAATGATCTTATTATATGGTTAACATATATAAGCCATACATACTTGCTTCACTATATTCAGGTAAGTCAATACTTTTTGATTAATAGGTTTCCGAATCCTGTGGAGACTACTGGATGGCAACAGACTGAAAAACAAACAAAACAAAACAAAACAAAACCTCAACCCTCTGGTTTACCAAGTGAGTCTGCAAAATTTCCTCTAACCATCCTCCTGTCTGTTGAAGCTCAAGCTAGAGGGATCTTGAGCTAGTATTTGACTGACTTTTTTTTTAACGTGATTCTTTCAGCTATTACAAACAACCTTAAAGCCAGTTGGGGCTTTGACCCGGAAGCAATTCAACTGACACGTGGTCCATGTTCTTGTATCATGTGAATCAGAATGACTTTAAGATCAAATGACTAGGAGGTTTGTGTTAGTCAAACTCACCACCCCCTTTCCTTTTCACGTGGGTCACTTCTCAGGAGACTCTGAGGTGTCCAGGCAAATGGGCACCTGTCTCCTGCTTTGTAAAATTGTCTAGTTAGTCACAGTTTTAAGAACCCGTTCCCTTCTCAGCTGAATTGACCAGTGTGCCGTGGTACTTCACAGACTTGGTTCCAGCATTCCACATTCCAGGAAGCAGGCGACTTTATCTCTGCCTCCTAGTATTGATTTTGGGGTTGCTTCAACACCTAGCATCTTAATATAGTTCTTCCTTCTCGTAGGCCAGCTTTTAAAAACACCATTATTTAAACACTGTTCAGTATATAGTAATTAAGACAGGTCATGAAGTCATGCAACAAATGCCATTGCTTGCTTCATATGTGGCTATGGGACATGTTCCCACAGCCTTGAGCCTCAGTGTCCCCATTTGCAAGATGTCACAGCAATGGTACCTTCTCCTAGGGCTGCCATGAGGATTACATCAGACAGCAGTGCACAACCTGATACAGACTGAATGCTCAGCAGTTTTGCTCTGTGAGAGCTTTGAGGCTCGTGCTGCCTGGTGGTTGTTTTCTTGTTTTGCTTGTGCCAACACTTCTAGAAAAAAGCAATGTTTCTCCATCAGCTTGAGATGCTAGCTCATCTCTGACGGAGAGAATAGCAATCACATTTTCCCCGTACATTGATTAAGTCGTGATTTCTGGCTTCCTCCTTTCCTAGGCCAGTGATCTTGGTTAGGTCACTCAACATTTCACAGCCAAAGACCATCCAACATTAAGCAATGCAATCATCCAGAGAGATTTACAGAATTGCCTGGCCTTTCTCTTTTTCCTATTGTTGTTTTAGTTTTTCTGTTTTTTTTTTGAGACAGGGTCTCATATACTTCTATATTCAATATACTATACTCATTAGTAAACTCATATACTCAAGGTTGACCTTGAACTATTGATTTTCTCTCCTCAGCCTCCCCAGCACTGGGATTCGCCACAATTGTCTCCTATTTTTCTTAAAAGATATTGTGGTATGGGCATAAACACAGTGAGTCATGTTTTCAAATTTATTTGCAAACTGGACTTAAGTCATAGTATTTTAGAACTAAAAAATCATAGATTTCAGAAGCATTTTCTTCAGCAACCTATGCTTTTTTCTCTATTTAAACATATACAACATGAAATTATGTAATTTAGTATGAGTTATAGAATGTGTATTTATGGTAAAACTTTGATGACTGTGATGTGCACAGAATGAGATTCACATTCTATTTTTTTCTTTGAAATTAATTTTCATTAACAATCTGAGGTGTATCATATATATATATATATATATATATAGTGTACATGAGAATATTATCATAGGAGCGATTTATAGATGCAGGACACTGAGCAAAAAGATGCAGTCTATATCCTGAAAGCTCTTGTTTAATTGTCCCCTGAAAGACTGTGGTAGAAACACAACCATAACCCTACCTTTCCTTCAGTAGAATTACATTTCAAAAATCCTTGTAGTTTTGCCAGTCTCGTAGGATCAAGGTGAGACCTCATGGTGATTTTGCTTTCATTTTCATGAATAACCATCAGGCTATGATATTTTAATAAATTTCAACTGTAAACTTTGTCTTTATGGGTTGCCTTTTGAGTTACTATCCTGTTTCATCTTAATGTTTCAAAGACCAATCAACTTGAGTCTTTTCTTTATCGTGGATATTGATCTTCACTTTGTTACAAGTTAGTTAATACATTTGCTTTCTCTTTTCAAACTTTGGCTTGTGATGTGTAGTTATTTCATAAGTATTTCATTAGAGGTGTTTCATAGTTAAGTGATATGAAGTTCTCCCTCCTAGGGTCTCTATTTCATTGATCTTTTTCAACAGAAGATTAAATTATATTCTTGATATGTTTTTACTTCACAGATTTTTTTTTCCATCTGATTCTAGACCAATTGAAATTTCCTTTTCAATACCAAATGATATTGGATTTGAATTTTATTTTTCTAAGTAGTCAGTAATTTTACAGAGTAAATTTTACTGTAATTTATTTTAATAATACTGTATTTAATAATATTGTAATAATTTTACACATTATAAGCTTTTCCTGATTTCTCTGGGATGGAAGTCACCTACATGTTCCCTTCTTATGTAACAGAGATCTGCAGCTCTGGAGAGATCGCATGATTCCCGAGCAGTCTTTCTCAACTGGAGCTGTTTGCCCTCTAGAGGGAGGACATTTGGCAAGGTCTGTAGAAGTTTGGCTGTCATTGCTGGGGGAGCACTGCTGGCATCTAGTGGCAGAGGCCAGTGATGTCTCAAGAAACACCTTAAAATACTCAGTAGAGCCAAGAATGTCCCCCAAAGGTTAACTACGCCAAACTACGCCAAACTACGCCAAACAAGAAACCTTGGCATTGTATGTGTTCAGTTCTGCCAAAAACATATAAACTCACCTAAAAATTACGCTTAAAGTTTTGTCACTTATACTTAAAGAGTTGTCAGCAATGGTATCTGTTGATAAAATGTCCTGAAGTTGTTTGTCCTTGGGATCTATGGTTTGTTTTTTAGCTAAGAAAAATACTGATTTTTTTTTTTGGTCCATGGTTGGAGTATTTCTAGTTCATTCTCCGACACACTTCCTCCCTTCAGAACACTGAGATGCTTTATTCACATCATCCCTAGAAAAGATTATTCTTCTGGACAAATACAAAGTCTAATTGTGTGTTCTCAAAACACTTGCTTTTGTTGTTGTTGCTGTTGTTTGCTTTTTAGTGAGCCTGGTAGGGTCACATTTTTGGGTGTTTGTTTTAATTTTTAAAGAAAGGTTTATGTTATCCTGTGTATGAGTATTTTGCCCGTATGCATGTACATGCACCACATATGTGCCTGGTGCCTGTGGGAGTCAGGAAAGGGCATTGGATCTCCTAGAACTGTAGTTACAAGTGATTATTGAACACCATGTAAGTGCTGAGAACTGAACTTGGCCCTTCTGCAAGAGCAACAAATGATCACCGAGCTATATCTCTTCAGTGCCAGGACCAAAATTTTCAAACCTAATTTTTCTTCAAACAGTTCAAAAGAGAAGATTCAAAATCACCCAATTGATGATAATGATTTCAAGCCCCATTCTAACCTACTGACACAGTCTCGAGTTTGTGGATCAGGAATTTATACTTTACTCAAGTGAACCAAAGGATTCAAGGGCCACCTCTGTGACACACAGACATTTTCACTCCAGTAGGGGAAATTCTCTAAACTTAGATCCTTTCCTAGAGAGATATTTTGTCCCAGAAAGTGAAATAAGGCTATGGATATCTAACAGTTTCCCTGTATTGGAGTTAAGTCATTCGCAGGAAAATGAAGAGAACAGAGATAAACACGTTAAGCAAATTAAGACAAACTCAGGATGATAAATATCACACACTTTCTCTCATGTGTGGATCCTAGACTTTATATTGATATATCCATTCCAATAAGACATGAAAATAGAAGCAGAATGGTTTAGGAGAACAAAGAGGACAAATAGGGGTGGGAGGGTAAGAAAGGAAAGAGCAGGGAGCTGGGGGAGGGGTATTCAAAGGACTCTGATCTTAGATTTGTTGGCAAATCTAAGTTGTTAAGTTTTATGATGGCTAACAGTTTATTTTTGGTTTGATTTTCTTTGATCACAAAGTGGATTCAAGTTTTATGAATCATAAAGCAAGTTAGTACTTAACAGATTCTTATAAGCAAGCCTAGAAAATCAGATTACATAAACAAGTTTTACAGGTCAACAACAAGAAGGTACTTTCTGGCTTTCTGTCACCCAATGCCATCTACCCACAGGAGCAGGCTTCCCTCAACACACACACACACACACACACACACACACACACACACACACACACACACACACACACACCAAACTAGAAAAAGACATTTGACCAAGAATTTGTTAACTTCAAGAACCTCAGAGGAATACTTACTCTGTTACCTGGTAAAATTAAAGTTGTTTGAAGATTTTAATTGTTTAAAAATAATTATGAGGAACTGGAGAGGTGGCTTGGTGGTTAGGTGGTGTTTTCTGTTCTTGTTGAGAACCTGAGTGTGGTTCCCAGCACCCATGTTGGGCAGCTCACAAATGTCTCGAACTCCAGCTCCTGGGGACCTGATGTTTCTGGCTTCTTCTTGCACCTAAACTTACACAGCCACTCCACCAATTAAAACAATAAATAAATATTGAAAAAAAATTATGATCACAACTACTGATGTGCGGACAGTTTCAAATAGTATCAAAGTGATATGTATATATCGAATAGTATCAGTATCTATGCTAGGTGATTTACAACAGCATTCTGTCAATGATAACTCCACCTGTAATTCTGGAGATCACTAAAATAGGCTTATTCCTGTCACTATATTTCCTAATGTGAGGCTATTACATATTTGAATATTATATGATACATTTATTCATACTGGCTGCTTTATACTCATTTATCCTATGCATGCTGGAAGATATGGGATATTTCTATTTGAAAAAGTTCCTTCTAAAATGTTTAAAATGGGGAATATGGCTTCTATAATCCTCCTCTCTGATATTATATCTAAGTGTCTTAAATAAGTTAGATATTGGTTTCTTTGTGACACTTTGTTCTTTTGGACATTTTGAGGTAAGGCATCAAATGTTTGGGATTGTTTTAAGTCCCGGAGTCCTGGGAGAAAAGCCAGCCTCAGGTAACTTCCAAAGTTAGTAGATAGGAGCATTCTGAGAGCAACATGGGGTACCACAAACCCTTATGAAGGGGACCAAGTGCTGGGGGTTGCTAAAGTACCAGGCACTTCCCAGCTAGCAGAAGTGCATGCTGCTCAGCTCTGCCTTCACCATGCCCTGATTTTGCAAGAGACTAAGTTACAGGACTGAGTAACGCTGGGGCTGGCAAAGACCTGGCAGAGTGGCAGGTTTATTTTACGGTTGAGAAGCCTTGGTCAAAGTAAAGGGAAATCACTTGCCCAGATATTAATGATGCGCTTCAGCTTCAGAAAGCCTGAGGTGAGCAAAGGAAAGGAAGGAATGAAAGAGAAGGATGAACTGGGTTCAGAAACTCCCAAAGAATGTTCCTTTTTGTCCCACAAAGAGTGCTAAGCAATGTGTGTGTCTTCAGAGACCACCTCTTCTTCCTGTGAGCTCTGGCTTTTGTACGGGTGCCCTGGCATGCCAGTTTTTAGAACATACCAGCAGGTTGCCTACCTCACTCTGACACCAACATTGACACACACCATTCCCAGAAGCTCTTTCCAAAAGACCTGACACGGGTATTTGTTTTACTGTTTAGGATATGCCTGGTGTATTTTCATACCAAGAAAAATGCAGCAAATTTTTAATGACACTTAATACACACCAGATGAAATAAAAGCAATTTGCACACACACACACACACACACACACACATACACACCACAAATTTAGTAATCATGAAGAAAAATCAATGATCTTTAAGATCTAGATGGAAACTGTTTTTTTTCCTTCACCTCTCATTGCTCTTTGAGACTTGTGATTATATCTAATGAGGGATGGTGTGACTGGGACCAGGAAAGGAGAAAAGATTCTACATGTTACTACATCTTTCTTTTCCTCTCTCTCATCTCCCTCACCCCACCTCTCTTTGTGCGTACATGTGTGCATGCATAGACCAGGCTAGACCAGGAACTAGGTTAACTTTGGTATCATTCCTCAGGAGTCATCCATCATTTGGAGACAGGTTCTCTCTTTGGTCTGGAGCTTACTAATTTGGGTGACCAGCAACCCCCATAGATCCTCCCGCCCCTATAACCCCATAGTATTACATTCGCTGATAGTTTATGTGGGTGCCAGGGTTCAAACTCAAGTCTTTGTAGTCACACAGGTGTACTCTACTTATTGAGCTATCTCTCTGATCTCATCATTGGATTTCTTTAAAAAAAATTCTGAGTGGCCAATATGAGCATAAGCATGGAAGTAGGTATACGTTTGGCACATTATGGCAATATTGGCTGAGGCCTAGAGCCACAGGATTCTCCGTCAAAGGAATCTTCCTGGAAGAGACAACAGAGGATAGAGAAATCGAACAGATCTGGCTCCACATGCCTTCCCTGAACTATGGTTCCTTGGACAATCTATTTATTTTCAATGTGCTATCCATTAAACTGATAACAACAACAATTTAACAGCATGGTTGTAAAACCAAAGTAAAACGTGCATGTAAGATGCACGGAGTAGTTCCTGTTGCACAGAAGCTGGTTAATACACGTTGTTACCATTTATTGCTGTTCTTATCATCATTAGGGGAAGTATCAGCTTGTGCGCTTGAGGGGGAAAAGATTCAAGATAAAGCCCATTGCTTAAATTCTCCCTTACATTTCAGATCAATTGTGATAAGAAGTGTGGATCAGGTGATCCCAACAGCAGACCCTGGTCTAAAGTAGTTATTTTCATACTACTTTCAAACCAAGTAGCTTAGTTTGCTAAGCTCAGCATAGCTAAAGCTACCTGGCCCAGTGAGCGTCTAGTTTCTCCACTTAGCAGTCTGTGCGGATGGCCAAAGCTAGCTTCTCCGATCCTTTGTCTGTATTGACGAAATCACCCAACCCAGTGTTGGCTGCGTTCCAACAGTCTTCTGAAAAGACAAAGGGTTGAAGAGACCTGCTATGCTTTGCTGAGGTCTGTCTACCCCTGCACCTTCCTCAAAGCGGAACATTATGAAAGCAGAATTCTTTAAACGAATGTATGTGTCCCTAGGAGAAAAGTTTCTCACTCTTTTGTCCCCTTGCGGAGTTTCTCCAGCTCAAGAGCGCCGCTTCCTTCCCTCTTTTCCCTCGATACACGGCCAATTCAAGATGAAGACAGGCAGACTTGTACTTACCCCACATAATATAAAATAAGCAGTTTTCTCTCTTTCTCTAAAACGAGATATCATTTATTTACTGCTTCATTCACTCAGATATGCAATTAATTCACTTAAAGTACCATTGTAATGTAAATTTTTATATCGAGACGGATAATTCCAAAACCATCATGGCTAGCAGAAAACTTTCAAAGGAGAGCAGTGAGAAACTGAAAAAAAAATCATGAATAGCCACACGGAGTAAAATTATTACACAGAGACGGTCCAGTCTAGATTCAGAAGGAAGTTCAGGCATAACTTGCCTTGACACAGAGTCCCTGTGCTCCTGAAGGCCGGGTTCAGAAGTGGAGCCTTCTACAGTAGGAGGCAGGTGAAGTAAAGAGGAAACTGGACACTGGGCGTGCAGAGCTTCCCTTTAATCATCCATCACCTTAGTAACCAGTTTCACTGCCTCAAGCCAGAGTTCCTATATGTGTGCTTGAGAGTTCACTCAGCAGTGTTTAATTATCATGTGTAGGGTGTTCACCACTGAGACCGTGAATGATTTTAGCTGATATCTGAATACAATATTCAGTTTTCCATGACTATGTTAAAATGCCCGAGATAATCAATTTGCAAAAAAGGAAGAACTCACAGTTTTGGAAGTTTCAGTCATTGTCCTTATTGCTTCTGGAACCGTTGTGAAGTATAATATTATGGTAGGAACCTGCGGAAGGAATTGCCTTATGTCATGCATCTGGTAAACAAGAGAGAGGAAGTTGCTAGATGTCCAATGTCTCCTCCAAAGGCACAGCTCCAGTGACATAGGTCCCACTTCTTAAAGGTTCTTTCCCAATATGATCACAGGCTGGTAAGCAAGACTTTAATAGATATCTTTAGGAGACATCCAAGATCTGAACTGTAACACTGGGCACAGTATAATGTACGATTGAATCATGTGACATGACAATTCATCTCTGCACTTTGGTTTCTTGTTCCTGCCATAACAAATGACCACAGATGCGGCTTAGATTCACATACATTTGTTCTGGTACACGGTAAAGGCTGTGATTCTATCAAAAGTATCAGAGGGATATGGAGATTTCAGGGAAGAATCTACTTCCTTCTTATTTCCAGTTCCTCTTCTTAGAGCCAGCTTTATTTCCCCGGCTCCTAGTCCATAACTCCAGCCCCTGATTTTATTGTGACTTTTAATTTCTGCCGTTGTTATTCTTGTCTCCATCTCATAAGGGTCAATGTGATTGTAATCCCAATCCCAAACCCAAATCCAAACCAAGCCAAACCGAAACCAAACTGAACCGAACCGAACCGAACCAAACCAAACCAAACCAAATAGAGTGAACTTATCACCTCAAGACCCCTAACTGTTAAAAGGTACCTTTCATATGTAATGTTTACATGTAAATACAATATGCTCCCTCATATATTATGCGTATATACATTTGTAATTTAATATTCACAAGTAGAAAGATACACAGACTCATATGAAATGATGTAGAAAAGTATTACAAAACTGGTGGGGAAAGAAATTCCATTTAGAACACTGTTTTCACTTACCAGTGTAGTTAGTAAAGATATTTGCTGTTTTGTTTTCTATACAGTCTTGTAAGTTTAAACATTTTTTTTTTTGGTAATAAAAATGCCATTGCATGGAGGGAAAATAAAATAAAATATGCAGAAAGACTGAAAGCATACAGATACAGATGTTGGAGGCCCACAAACACATGGCTGCATGGAATGTCAGCAGTCCTGAGACATAAATTGATAGCCAAACCATGGAGGCGACCAAAGGCAGTGGAGATGACAGGTGCTCAGAAAGCTAAGTAGAGCACTGATGTTTCTCAACCAGGTTAGATCCAAGGACTGAGACAAAGAAGCAGACACACAGCTATTCAAACAAGAGACGGACAGTTTATGTGGAAGAAAACCTACCTGTGTGGATTGGAAAAAGATCATGGGAAAATGGACATCAAAAGGAGGGAACTTAAACAGCATTTGTGTGATAACTTTAATGATGGAGCATAAAACACACAATTATATAAAACAGGCATATAAACAAATAAGTAGCACTTTTTGAAAAGTTGCAACTGGTTATCTAAAAATATGTCATGATAACTGTGACTTCACTTGTCTTTTCTGTAATGCCAAAGTCTAGGAGTCCGACAATTTTGTGAAGAGAAGCTGTTTTGCCTTCTGGTGTTATGACAACAAAAGACGTTGTCAGGCATATACACTTAACAAAATTCAGTACATTTTCCTTCTCCAAAAATATGTAAGCCATATGTAAGACTAAGAGATATGGGAAAAATAGCAGGGAATAAAAGGTAAAAACTAGACAAACACAGAAACATGGATGTATCTATTACATGCAATAATATTAAATGTCACATACCTATGATAGCAATATAAAAAGTGAAAGAGCTCATAGTATCAAACCACTTGTAATATTTGCATTTGGATAATTTCTATCACTTGCACATCTTATTTTATCACATTGAAAATATACACAGTATCATTCACATCGTAGGCCAAATGAGGTGATGCACACAATCTCAGCACTTGGGAGGCTAAGGCAAGAGGTCAGCATTCAAGGTCAGCATGGGCTACCAGCTAGAGGTAATCTTATAGAAAACCCAAACTCAAACCAAAACCAAACCAGAACAAATTAAAGCAGAAAACCATTCTCAGGTTCTCTGTGTGCCCACACCAAACCTTAAGGATTACATGGTAGTTTTTCTTCTGCTCCATCCCAGTTAGTTCTCATTACCTTCTGTTCATGGTGATCTGAGCTTCTGCCTCCACACTGTTGAGATGCTGTCAGGACAGGACTAGATGGTCGCCTTTAGTAGCTTCCAGGGAACTCTTAGTGAATGTTGAATGTCAGAACATGAAAGATGTGTTTTAAATGGGTTTATGATGAAGCTTATTAAAAGCAGGCGGCCTTCAAAATAAAATTAGCATTCTCACTTAGCTGATTGGTTTGGTTAGCAGAATCATTCACATACAAGCTGTCACACGAGTACAGAAGGTGGCTAGATGAAGAGGGTTTAACTACAGAATTCTTTCCATGAATCTAAGGGCCATCTGGTTGAAGATGGGATAGACTACGAAGCTTTTCGGATAGCATTTCTCAAAAATATATAATTTATTTTATGGTATTTAATTTTTGTGCCTACAATAATTAAACTAGAAAATATATTTATTGGTGTTTTTATATACATTGTGTGTATGTGTGTGTGTGTGTGTGTGTGTGTGTGTGTGTGTGTTTTGAGCCACGGCTTCCATCCATAGCTCAGGCTGGTCTAGAATTCAATGGCTAGCCTCAGTCTTCATCTAATGGTAATCCTTCTTCAGCTTCCTGTGTACTAAGATTCCACAGCGAATCAACAACCTTTGATTACACTTCATGCAAGGTTCTCAGCTGAAACAAACTATTATTGCTGTTGTCGTTTTCAATGAGCTTAGCTCTGTGGAGTGTATGAGAAGAGCGGGTAGACCTTTTGATAAGGCTGAAGAGTTATGCACTCTCCACAGTGACTGACTGAGGGATTCCATCATTTCTCCAGGAAAGAATATCACTCATCTGTTTATATCATCCACAACCGCTTTCTAATCACATTTGAATTCTAAGTTATAATGAGAAACAAGCTAACGTTTGAGGTTTATCAGAGTAGAGTAAGATAGGACTTAAGTGTGGTAAATGGTGCGGTTAATTCTACAGGTTTGCTGAAGAAGCTGACAGTTTTGCTTTGATGAGATTGTAAGGTAGATTGGAGTAGAAATCAAGTTAATTGGAAACTGACCCCCTCCGGCTAAGTTCTAGGGGCCAATCCCAGCTAGGCTTTGCCAGATGAGTGTACCAAACAGCATGCCTGAGTTTTTGAGACAAGAGTCTCACTATGTAGTTCAGGATCTCTTCAAATTTGTAATTCTCCTGCTTCTGCATCCCTACTGCTGGGATTACAGAGGTGTGTCACCACCCCTGCAGAGTGTTTTGTAATTTTTAAGTCACCTTGCTAAGCAGTGAAAAGTCAAACGATGTGGAAACTCAGAAGCAACTCAGATACGCAGCAGTTGGGAAAATGTCTTATCCATGGCTTGCCCTCATGGTAGGACACTATCAGCAATGAGAGCTAGCAAAGGCAAGGCTTAGTGGTGGTAGACCTGTAGTCCCAACATTTGGGAGGCAGAGGCTGGAGGGCCAGGAGATCAGAGTGAGTCTCTGCTATTTTGTGAGTTTGAGACCAGCATGTATTTCAAGTGACCTTATTTCAAAAACTATAAAACATTAAACCTAGACAAACAATTCTAAATGAGCTATTTATATAATCTATCTATATACTATTTTTGGATATGTAAGTTACCCTCATTCTATTGTTTGTAGTTTTTACACTTAAATTTTTTTCTTTTTCTTTCTTTCTTTCCTCCCTCCCTCCCTCCCCCTTCTCCTTTCTTCCTTCCTTTCTTCCTCCCTTTCTTTCTTTCTTTCTTTCTTTCTTTCTTTCTTTCTTTCTTTCTTTCTTTCTTTATTTATTTCTTTATTTCTTTTTCTTTCAGGGACAGGTTTTCACTGGGTATCCTTGGCAGACCGACCTCAAACTCACAGAGATCTGCATTCTTCTGCTTTCAAAATGCTAGGATTAAAGCCAGTTGTCTGGCACCAGGCCTGGCCACTTTTCAGTTATTCATCTAATGAGTTAAAGTTCTTCATTTTAATGTAGTTCCATTTATTAATTTTCATTTTTGTAAATGAAAGACATTTTTCTTATCCCATTATGAAAATAATTTTCATGTTGTCTTTAGAAGTTCTGTTTTAGTATTCAAATTTGGATTTAAGATTTTTGAATTAATATATGGTGTGAGGTAGAGATCATATACCTCCTTTAAAAATGGAGACATCTAATTATCCAGCAGCATTTCAGGGACAGAACACTCACTTTGAACCACACATTTAGTCATCAGTTGCTATTGCTATCTGGTTTTTAAATGAATACCATTTTTGAAAATTTCAGATTATAGGGTTGGTTTTTAATTGTAAAACAACCCTTTCAGGTAGTAAGATACCAGTATTTCCATCTACTACAATAACATATATTAAAACCTGTATGGTTTTGTTTATTCTGTGCCAGCAAGAAGGCTTAGCAGGTAAGTACACTTGTTGCCAAGCCCGATGAAGCTTTAATATTGAAGACTATTTTAGTTATAAACAAATGATCCATATACACAATTTGACTAAGAAAATGAATGGGTTACATTTAATTTCATGTGTGCTAAAAGTGAATATTTGAGTTACCCTTCTGTTGGAACTACTGTACCATGTCTATAAAAATATAAAATACATTAGACATTATGTTATTATCATGGAGCACTGAATTCTATTTTAATAATGCTTCAGTTTTTGTTGTATATGTTTTACCAAATCATATTTTAATGTTTATACATTAACAAAATAACTCTCATCATGTACATTATATAAAAGGCATTGTTCCATATCATCATGTGATTTCAATGGTGATCAAGATCATCCTTCAGGGCTCATAAAAATGCAACTGGAACGCTGTCTGAGGGAAGAGTGCCTGGAGCAGCCAGCAGCTTGTGGACCTGCCAGCAGGTCATGGAATTGGTTCTGGCTTCCCCGGGCATGGTTTCTTTTGGAGAGTGCCCCAGAAAGAGATGGGCATGGCTCAGTTTTACATGTTTGTTCATGATCTGTTATTGGTCCATTTCACTTCACTTCCTGTGCAGTAACCAGAATGATCTTTGGAAAGTAGTACAATGAGCAGGCCCCGTTTCGTCAACACTCTTCAGCGGCTACCCCTTGCTTGTAAAATGAAGGAAGAAAACCCTTTGCATACTCATGCCATTAAACTTAAGTGGGCCCCTGTTTCCACGCCCAGCTTAATTCCTCACTATGTTCCCATTTGTCAGTGTTTACAAAATATTCAAACACAAATACGATTCTATAAAAGGGGCACATCATACTGAATAATAAAGTCTCTTTATGATTACAATATAAAGTTGAATTACAAAGTCCATATGTTCTTTAAATCAATGCTTCTACATCATTGTAGTTATACTATAGGTATAAATAATATTTTGCACAGTTTGTTTATATTGTAGATACAAATGACATTTATGTGGACACATACACAATATTCCTTAAAGCTCTGGATATAATTACAAATGACTCTAACTCATTTAAATCTCTGTTAACAATAAAATTTGAGGTAGTTACAATGGTGCCTCTGTTGATGAGCTGGTAGGGATAAATTTCGTGATTAAAGTAAGATGAAGAAAAGCCTTTATAGAATGCTAAAATTGGCTGATAAAATTAACTGAGTAACTTAATTTTTAAGGGTGTTTGTAACATAATCATGGAAAGGTGTGTAAAGCACATCGCTAAGAGTTGTTTTAGAAGGAAAGAGTGTATAATCAAGGGACAGGAGAAATTGATTTTGTAGTTTACTTTGCAATTTTATCTTTTGTACTTGTGTGTGGTAGAATAAACTATTTTCCTCAACTGTGTACTCCTGGCTATTTATTTATTTTTGTGCATATGATTTACAGCCTTCCAGGTTAGATGAAGTCGATTAGGTTTAGTCATGTGACTTGGGATTAGGTTCAGTCATATGATTTAAATTAGTCATAGGAGGATTAGTTCATGTGAAGGAGGTAGAAGTTTAAATATGCAGTTTATGCTTTTTCTTCTTCTGAGATCCATTGCAAGAAGAAGGATTCTGAGAGTTGTTACTTTGAGGAAAAAAAAATGTGCAGAGCAGGCTTGAACCTACCCTATGGATTTGAACCCAAACCCAAGTGGCTTCATCTAGAAGCAAACAAACTACAGACTTGTAAAAATGGAAAAGACCTCTGCTGCTGCAAGCCACTGAATTATTAGTTGTTTGTTACATCGTGCTGCTTTATTAGAAATTCTCCTAATTTACCTTACTTCAATCAGATTCCTGTGTCAACAATGTCCTTCTGTATTCCTATAGAACATGTTATCTGATGTTCAAAGCCTTTGTTAGAGTCAGGGGTGGGGGGTGGGCTCCTGGTCAAGAGAGTAAGGTCTCTGGCTTGGGTGAAGACCTGACATTCCAGTAGGGCTGGTTCATTCACTTTGGCATGGCTCACCTTAAGCCTTGTTAAAGAGATGCGCAGAATAATTAGTCCTTCAGCAAGATACTGGACTTTTCCTTCCCAGAATCCCCACTTGTAGTATAGAAACTTAAGGGTTGAAGCCATATAGGGTCATATAGGTCTGTTTGCTTGCTTTTCTGAATAGTTCAGAAAAGCATAACTTTATCTTTTCTTCTCTCTCTCTTTTAAAACACACTTTCCTTAGCACTGTGGGCTCACCTCCGTGCACAACATTTTGAGCTTCCTTACTCTTTCTCTGAAGCTTCCCTTCTTTCCAAGGAGTCGAATGCTGTCCATGCGTCTGATCTCCATATCAGCTTGAGTGCGGTGGCTTGTCCCTTCTCTCCTCCATTTTCCTCTGAGAAGCAGCTGAGGTTTTACAGCTCACCTGCTTGGAAGTTTGTTTTGTAAAAGCTAATAAAACTGTCCTTGAGCTTCCATTTGAGCCTACGCTTAAGTTCTTTTATTAATGAGACTAAGAATGCCCAAAAGGGACCCTGGTTTTCCCTTGTGTGAGCTCATGACCATTAGCACACCCATTTAGTACAACTGTACTTCATCACTCACCAGCTGAATCGCATTATTACAAACCATCCCCAAGCACACTGTGGCCTGTAATAGTTACTATACTAGTTGAATCATTTTATTAATTTGGGGTAACTTGATGAAATGGGCATATTGCATGCATGAAAACTACACTGTACTCCAAAAGGCTCAGTGAAGTTCTAAAAAATGTCATCTAGTCAATTATTTTCAAAAAAATTATAAAACTGCTGGAGGATATAACCTTAAACTGAATTCTCAAAATTAAAAATTTTTTATCATATTTTATAAACACTGCAATTAACAACAATTACTACAGATATTTATTGGAGTGGTTGAATGGGAGGTATGCAGCCTCTGAGAGATGTTTGGTATTACGTGCAAATACTAGTGTTCTGACTCACCAATTTTAAGTTGAAATAAACTGTGTATCGCTTTTTAAAAATAATTCCCTGAGAGCTACTAACAGTTTCTCTTTAATTACACATTCACAGAAGTTGAAGGACTCTTCCAAGTCTACACCAGCCAGGAATAGAAGAGCTGATGATAAAGCTTCATGTTGTTCTTTTATCTCTAGTAAATTCTAGAATCAAGGTGCAGCATCTTTTAGAGATCGAAAGAGAGCTATTTTATTTATTTATTTGTTTTCATTTATATGTGATAGAAAGTATGTGGCGTGTAGGCAGGTCACACAGTTGCGTGTTTGTGTGTGTGTTGGTGTGTGTGGGGGAGGGACTGTGAGTAGGCACAAAGGTCGGAGGAGGATATCAGACGTCCCTCTCTGCTCTATTACTCTCTAACTTACTTCTTTGAAGCAGGGTCTCTCAATGATTCTGGAGCCGGTTTGGAGGCCAGCAAGCCCCAGTCAACCTCCTGTTTGCTTCCTATACCATTCTGGGGCCACAGGCATCACATAGAAACACACTCAGCTTCTTCATTGAACCCAAGTCTACGTTCTTGCTCAGCAAGTGCTCTTACCCAAGGAGCCATCATTTCCTCAGCTCCAAATAGAGCTTTCTTTCTTTATTTTTTCCCTGTTTCTGCACACTTTCTTTTCTAGTTCTAAATTAGGTTTCCCAGGAGCTGCTTTAAATATTATACGGATACAAATATTATAACCTAGGACTGTTGCTTTCGCTCAGACACCTCTAATAGGCTATTACCATCTAGCAGTATTAATTTATCTTTGTTTCTGTCACGGTAGATAATTTTAGTAATTAATAATAATTCATTTTTTAGTTCACTTTTCCAAAAGTTGTGTTTATGCTCCCTGCTAGTTTGTGGTAGTATAATCAGCTTCTGGAAAACTTACATTTTAATGCTTTTCCATGCTGCTATTTCCTTTTGGGCTTGTTGATGTGAGCTAAGACTTATTTTGTGTCTTGTTTATAATGCCTTCTGGTCAAATTATGATTTCAGGTAAGACAAAAGTCACAGCTACACAACGTGCCCAACTGGCTGCGTCAACAAAGCCTTTCTCTTTAAACTACATTCACAAGCTTACATTCAATTCTTTGAAATGGAAAAGGGCATAGAATATCTATCTATCATCTATCTATCTATCTATCTATCTATCTATCTATCTATCTATCTGCCTGCCTATCTTCAAACTCATGTTTTTGTGCATGTTAGGCAAATACTCCAACACCTAAGCTACATTGCCAATGTTTGAGAAAGCCCTCTTTTAACAATTCTATTGATTATACATTTAGCAGAGAAATGTTCACTAGATCATCTGGGTTATAAAAAAGGCCTGATTCTGATCCTTATCAAGGAGAAAACACCATGAAATTTCATCTTTAGACATTTCTTTGAGAAAAGAGAAGAACAAGTTGGTTGTTTCTTCAGTGGAACACTGAGACTTAGGAACACTTCACCAATATCTGAAGGCAATCTCACTATCATCAGTGTTTTTCATAGGACTTTCATGGACCTGGAAGCAAATTTTGACTGAAAAATAGAAGGATTGGATTTAGAGATATTCTTTCATCAAACCTATGATTTCACTGTATAGCCTTTGAGGGGCATCAAGGCCCCAGACAAAATCAAAATGGTTCCAATCTGGATACAGTTTGAAGTAGCGTAGATTTGTAATTTGGGGAAGTACCCTGGCTACATCTTGAGGTGTTATGAGGATATCATGTCCACCAGCCCAAATGGCTGTGGGCACCTTCATGGCAGTCAGATCGTAGAGTGGAGGACGACTCTGTGAGAGAGACAAAAGGCAGTCATGAAACGATGCTCTTCACTAGCAACATCTGAACTCAGATGAATGGAAAGCTGCAAATGAGAACCATGTGTGAACCAAATGTGAACATACCTCTAATGAGAGAGTGAAGGGGGAAAATTCCCATATGACGAATGGTCCCTGCCTTCAGGGAGTTTGTGAGGGAAACACGCCAGGAAAGCTAGCTAGCCAGGCCCTTGGATACAGACTTCTAAGGAGGTTGAGTTTTGACAGGTGTGGCAGTTTGAGTAAGAATGGTCCCCATGAGCTCATATATTTGAATACTTGGTCTCCTGTTGGTAAAAATGTTTGGGAAGGATTGGAAAATGTGGACTTATTGGAGGAGAAGTGTTACTGGGAGTGGACTTTGATGATGCTGCAAAACCCACTCCGTGCTCAGTGTCTCTGCCTGCTGGTTGTATCTCAAGATGTGAGCCCCTAGCTACTGCTCCAGCATTATGCCTGCCTGCTGCCATGCCCACCACCATAATGATCATAGACTCTAAACCTCTAGAACCGTGAGCCTCAAATTAAACTCTTTCTTGTATAAGTTGCCTTGGTTGTGCTGTTATGCCATAGCAAGAGAAAAGTAATGAAGACAGTGGGTAAAGATGTATGTTGGCTGTTCCTTCCCAGCGAAGGAACAGCATGTAGACCATGACCAGGAGCAATAACCTTACCAATGTACCATGCTAAGGAATCCATATCTTGTAGATACTTTGAGACAAAGCAGAGTCTTTTCTTAGAGCTCTGTGTTAAGATGAATAAAATATGAGCTGTGAGGTGATCAGAGAAGAGATGAGTTGAAGACTGATTCTACCAAACTCAGGACAAACAGTATGGATTCTTTAAATGGAAGCTCTGGGATTGAATAAGTTCCCCAAGGAAGAATAAGAGGAAGCTGTGAAGAAATTCAGGAGGATGCCTATAGTTTATGGGGGTTGGAAAGAAGAGACAAAGAGTAAAAAAATAGCCAGAGCATTGGACTACAGAAATTCAGGACAAGGAGAGTTGTTCCTTATTAAAAATAAAGCACTTCAGAAAGTGAGAATAGAAGAATAAAATTACTAATTAAAAGCCACATGTGACTTCAAGTGGAGTTTTGCACAACAGAAAAAGACCCCAAATAAAATTTTTTCCAAAGTTCAAGAGATAATGGAAGGGGAAAATAAGCTTTGTCTACTTCTGTATCTAGAAGCATTGAAAGAAGTGGAGGGGTGGAATGAGGACTTCATAGAATTGAGGAAGTTTGGTTTTTTTTTTTTTGTTTTTGTTTTTTGTAAAGGGCAGGAGTTCCTGTAAGGTAACAAGAACAGCTGGTACCAAAAGCATTTAGTAAATTTGAAGTAACCCCCATCAAAATTCTAATGACTTTCATTATAGAATAGATAAAAAAAATTATAAAATTTGTGGTGAAGAAAAAAAAAAGACAAACACTCAGAGCGATTCTAAGGAGAATGTTTGAGATATCACATTTCCTGATTTCAAATTGCACTACAGAGTTGTTATAATAATAAAGCACAGACATGTAGCTGGGCGGTGATGGCACATGCCTCTCTCAGCACTGGAGAGGCAGAAGTAGACGGATCTCTGTGAGTCCAAGGCCAGCCTGGTCTACAGAGTGAGTTCTAGGACAGCCAGAGTTATGACAGAAAAACCCTGTCTTGAAAAACCAAAAAACAACAAAAAAAGGAAACAAAAACAAAAACCCAAAACAAAACAAATAAACAAAGAAACCACAGACGTGTCGACCAACCGAATACAACAGAAAACCCAGAAACTAATGACGCAGCTACTTCAGTGTAAAAACCATGCATTGGAGAAAAGACAAGCTTTCTAACAAATGGTGCTAGGAAAACTGGAGTCCTTATGTTTGAAAATTAAATAAGAACTCACATTGTAGAAAAAGCCAATTTCAAAATTTAACTTCAATGTGTTTAGTTCACATTTAGAAGTTCAGTCCCAACCATGAGAAGAGAAAAGAGCTAGGGGCTTATTAAAAGCACAGTACTAAATGAGTCAACAATTCTTTGTTTCGTTTCTATCAGAAATGTATTTATTTACCAGGGTGGTAGTGAAGATTGTTGTGAAACAACTTCCATTATACATCCTTTAAATTGTGTTTGTTTCTTTTAGACAGGGTTTTTCTGTGTAGCCCTGGCCATCCTGGAACTTGTCCTGTGTACCAGACCAGCCTTGAAACTCATCGATCTGCCTGCCTCTGCCTCCTGAGTTCTGGGATTAGAGAAAGGCATGTTCCATCACCACTTGGCTAAATTTTTTGTTTAAAAACTTTTCAGTAACATGTGATTTTTCTTATCATGATTTGAAATAAAGAAACAAGAGTGACAGTTATATAAAGCTAAGATAAATGCTAAGAAAATTGAGATAAAATAAAACATTAATATATCTAACACTTCTGAGTAGAGAGAATGCAAGCAACTACTCTCTTGTTCCAGGAGGCATCACTGAAGACTTATTGTCTCTTATGGAGTTAATGAGGCTGGACAGCTCATATATTTGCAAAGCTCCAATGAACTCATCTCAGAGAGGCAATGTCTCAAGGGATTTGTCTGCCAAATATCCCTTGATACTGTGGGGTCTGATAGTGGTGGTCTCTGTTGTGCTTTCCTTGTTTATTTTATGGTTTATTTATGGTTCCTGGTTTATTTTATGAAAGTTCTATGGAGGTTTCTAACCCCTCAGTGGGCAGTATTACTGGTGCACATAACAACAGTGTTGATTTTTTAAAAGGCACTGCCACTCAGTTGAATTGGTAACTCTGTTGAAACTCCAGGACGAATAACTAATCTATAATATGAAATTATGGTGTTTCACTAAGCTGCTTTGGAATAAATAGCCTAAGGAACTACATAAGAAAATACATTCTTTGTAGGTGAAGACTTAGTCAGGGTTAGAGAACAAGAACAAAGAAAGCCTGGTTGCCAGGGCCCACAAGTTTCATCTCTCATAGATGAAACTACGCATAACAAATGAGTTTCAGTGCCCACTGCTACGTTTGAATTTCCTTGACCACAATTAATATGATATTTTCCTAATTTTTACAATTAAAAAGTTACTGATGAGTTTTTGTATACAGGGCTATGTGACATGTAGACTGGACAGATTCTCCTTTATTTAAGAAAAACAAAAAGACCCCTGACTTAAAGTTTTCTAGTTAGTAAAAAACTTGTTTCACTGTATTAACTAAATAAGAATTGTGTTATGTTAGAATACTAGGATGTGTATTCGCTTCCTAGAAGCTGGCCATGAGAATACTTGGCTTGATTAAACTCTATTAATCTATAATAACAAAGTTATTGTTTTGGGGTGTAAATGTTTTGTGGGGAAAAAGTACATGGAAAACTGGATGTTTGTGTGTAATCATGTGTGGGTATTGAAAACAACCCGTTTTTTAAACATGTAACTTGTAATCGTTCACTTGGAAAAATAGGATTCGTGGTTATAATGTGATTTCTTCTTATGCAAAGGGTATTGTTTAAAAGGTATACAGATTTATGGGGAAAAATAGAAAAGAGGACGCTGATAAGATGCATGAATGTGATGTGTGTATGCTGGAGCTTTGCTTCTTCTACAAAAAAAAAAAAAGGAAAGAAAGAAGCTTGCAAGATGTGTGGGTAAGATTTATATGTGTTGGAGTTTTGCTTCGTCCATAAGGAAGAGGAAGCTTACAAGATGGGTATGGGTATGGGTAAGGTGTGTGTGTGTCAAAGCTTTTAAGATGTGTGTGTCTGTGTGTGTGTGTGTGTGTGTGAGACAGAGAGAGAGAGAGAGAGAGAGAGAGAGAGAGAGAGAGAGAGAGAGATGTTGAAGCTTTGCTTCATCCACAAGATGTATGTGAATGTGTATATGTGTGATTTTATGGAGAGGAGATAAGGAAAAAGCTGGAATGGAGACAGAAGTTTAAAGGAAGAGAGAAGCCTGAATAAAGAGCATGTATGACCCATCCATGAGATGCCTGTGTGTTTTCCCCCCTGGCTGACTCCACACCTCCTCTTTAGAACCCTGACCTGCTGGACTTCACTGATACACAAGAATGTGTGTGTGTGTGTGTGTGTGTGTGTGTGTGTGTGTGTATGTGTGTGTGTGTGTTTCTGTCTGTCTATCTCTATCTCTCTGAATATATATATATATTACTAATTATAACGTATAATGTAATATATCCATTATAATTGTATAATGTATAATATATAAATGGAATATATACATTACTAATGTTATATATATAATATATAACAATAATATAAATATATATATATATTACATTAGTAATGCATTACTAATTACATTGGTTTTCTGACTCCACACCTCTCCTGGGACCCCTGACCTCTATCTGAAACTGGACTTCAGCACTTTTGTGTATGCTTTTTTATATCCAGAAAGTCTGCCTATTACAAAGTTCTGCAGATTAATAATTTAAAAAACCTTTATCAGCACAAATGTCAGAAATTAGCAGACAGCATTCTTCTCATTCAATTAATTTCTCATCATTTCTTAAAAATCTATTTTGAGGTCTCTGGGTGGCTCACCTGGTTGTAGTGGTTCATATTTTCAGCTTCACTTCCCCAGTCATAAGCTCTGAACTCACTGGATCGGTAAAGCTGAAATTCATGTTTTAGAGAGAGAACATTCAGGGTAAGGATCATGGAAACCGTAGTGAATCTTAGAGAAGGATTGTGTTGGAAGGAAAATGGGCTCTGGATTCCCAGAAGGAAGCAAATGTCTTATTAATACAGAGAATGTTGTCCAACACAAAGAGACCAAGGTGGTTTTTATTGGTCCAAAGGAAGAAACTCATAGAAATGTAAGCCCCATTAGAGGAAAGTCAATCCCAGAAACTTCTTTCTTGGGGAAAGCTTTAGCTCACCTCGGTGTACCCTTTACTTCATCTGAGGACATATTTTATCAGCTCTAGATTAAAATGGGATTGATTTATGTCACATACTTGCTCTCTACCATAAAACCCATTCTCTTGAGGTCCAGGGAAGTTAAAGCCAGAAGAAGCAGCAAAGACAAAATAGAGATGATCTGCTAAGCTTCTTGAGACAAGCCTGTGGAGAGGGTGAATTATGACCTTTGGCATAAACTGAAACAAGAGTGGGATTGCCTTTCAGGAACAAAGATGCTACCTGTTTTATATGCAGGATGTTCTGTACTGACGATCCAGTGGGAGCATGTGACATGTACACATCCAATCGACTCTAGGAAGTGAAAAATCATCATCTAAGGAAATATACTACAACTCACAGAAACAGAGAACAATTAAGAGTTAGCAACAGATACTGGTGCTTTGAAATAGACTGTAAAACTATCTCTATGAATATGTGTCTACGTAAAACATCTGAATGTGAGCAGACCTAGGGTGACTTGGGAATGGGTTTCCCGAGGTAAAAAACCTGAGTAAAACAGCCAGGGAAAGGTCTATGTGCAAGCACAGGAATTGTGTATACAGATACAGGGGTGGTGTGTGTAAAGCAGGGATGAGGGCTGCCACAGATAAATAGATTACAGAGCCTGGATTTCAGGTCTGTTTGTTGTTACTAATTATGTTTGGTACTTTGGTCAAAATATTTAACACCGCTGAGTTTCATTTCTTTATCTACAAAACAACTATATCAATTTAGCAGATGTAGCAGGGCACACCTTTAATCCTAGCACCTAGTGGTAGGGGTAGGAAGCAGAGGCAGAAGATAACCACGAGTTCAAGGCCAATCTAGACTACAGTGTGAGACTACAGCTCAGAAAACCATAAAAACAGAAAAACAAATGCACCAAAAACAGGCTATCGACCTGCTAGCTTCTTGTAGAGAGATAACATACTGCAAGAGTAAAGCAGGAAACCAGTTCCTTCTGAACATTACTTTAATCTTCATGGAGCTCGTACAGGTGAAAACAATGGCGGTCAAATAATATCCATAAGTATACCTTAGATCCTAATGACCCACATAAAGGGAAACTATTAAACATCTTACCTTTTGAACAAGCAAGCTTTGGTCAGTGGTTCCTCATGGGTGGTCTTTGAAAGCATAGGGATGAGATGGGACAGCAAATAGCTCTTTTGGAACTGGTTTCATTTTAACTGTCTTATATTCTTTCTAATTAGCGATTGCCGAATTCTCATTAGAATATTGCAGGGGTAGCTATGCAACTACTCTACTCTGCAATGTAAATTCCTTTTCCTTGAATGCTCAGTAACAGGAAGTGAGTTGCTGATAAGACAGAAATCTAACTTTTTCCTCAGAAGGGGATTCCATTTCTTTCCATTCTGCACTAAGCTTTCCACATTAAGCAATTAATTTTATTTGAATCCAAATTCACACATTAATGACTACTCACACATCATAAGTGCATGGCTTACTCAAACGTCTCCTTTCTTAGGATTTTATTTTTAATATACCAAAGTGAAGTAAACTGAAATCACCATAGGTTGTAGCTGCTTGCAAGCATGTGTGAATCTACTTAGCACTCATTAGTAAGTGTTCAGTCTCCTAACTTTGACAGATGTTGGAATGAGCCTTTCTCTCCTAAGTCCTCATGTTCCTGGTCTGTTGAGATACCTAATCCTTCATACATATCAAATATCTGCTCCAAGGTCTTGCAACCCCTTTGCACTTATATAGTCTAATAGATGAACATAAATCAGAAGAAAGCTGTAATTTCTGCAAGCATCAAATGGCCATATAGTTATTATACATACCATATTCATATTTTTTTGGTTGAATCCAGCCCACAGGGACATAAATTCACTGCACATTGATCGGAGTAGCTTATTGTTGCAGATTTTGACATAAGTCGTCTTTGCATGCTGATCTTCTAAAAGGAAACCTTTGGTACCAAACAATTTCTGTAAAAAATATACATATGTGTGTGTATATATACATATATATGCAACATATGTGTATGTATGTGTGTGTATATGTATATACACATATATATATATATATTTATGCATATATACATATATATTTAAGATACCCCCTTAAGTACCTTGATATTCTCTTATCATACAAATACATCAATTTGGGGATCTACTTGTATTTGCATTTATTTTCCTTAGTTAAGGAGACAAAGTCATTTAGGAGAGGAGAGGTAGGCATTCGTTTCTAAATATGGAAGGTCACAAACTGTAGTAAAGAGTCTTTGACCTCAAGTTCACTTCTCCATGGAGGAGCTCCTCTATAACCCATCTAATCAGTGATTGCCATGTTCTCTTTCAGTGGTGGGAAATTTGAAAGTGGTTTTCACTTTAAGATGAAATGTTACACTGAATTGAAAGGAGACATGGGTTTTATCCATATATTTTTCATGTACACATTGGCTGTGTATTACTGTCCTAAGCTAACCAGTCTTCATGATGAAAAGTAGAGAATTAAATACCAAAGGGAAGTTGGCACTGAACATCAAATACATGCTGCTGCTGCAAGGTCAGTGTGGTTCAGATATCTAGGGCTTGTGAATGTAAGCTTGTGCAGATCTCCAGGGGAATTCAGGAACTTCACAGAAAACCAGTGGTGAGGGAAACAGTCAGGTCTTCAAGAGGAAGGACTTTTGACAATAGAGAGAGCACACAGAGATAAGACACAAACACTGCTGGGCTCACGTCTGATGTATGTAAGAAGAGCAACACATTTTACAAAACTGATGCGTTTATAGATGGATGCGTCTGTCTAGTCCAATTTTCATTTAACTGTTTTGTTTTTTTTTTCAGCTCAGTGGGAGAACAGGAGTTTGAAGCAGGAGGATTTCTGTAAGTTCAATGACTGTCACACTAATTTAGTAAGAGTGTCAAAAGAGAAAAGAAAAGAATAAAGGGGGGGAGGGAAGGAGGGGGGGAAAGGAACGAAGGAACGAAGGAACGGAGAGGGAGGGAGGGAAGGGGGGGAGGGAGGAAAGAAGGTAAACAGACTAGAAGCAAATTAATTCAATCAAGATGTAGATGTAGATGTAGATGGTGGTCAAAACTATCTGATGACAACACAGTTTGAAATATTGTTACATTACTCAAAGTAATGTAATGTATGTAGCAAGGTAGTGCTCAAAGTAAACAAGGCAATGAAATTGGTGTGTTACCAGTTATTTGGCCATAGGAAAATATCTTCCTTGTGTAACTCACTATTATTTCCTTTCACGCCTATAACTGTCCCACAGTAGGGACTTATCTTCTTTCATAAGAATAACTGTGGTTGTCTAATTGGCTTTCCAGCCTCATTTAGCACAAGTTAATTTTTTTTATCATCATTCCAAACTCAGAGGACAATATCAACAAACTATAATTCTGTTATGCTTCAAGATATGCTATTTATAACCACAATAAAGAGAAACCAATGCCAGCAGATGATAAAAGCAAAACACCTCCCGAGCGAATGGATTTCCAAATCCAAAATTGTTAAATGAACAATTATTTTACCGTTTAAAAATTACCAATAAGTATTGAAACGAATACTTCAACTATAACATATGGAATTTCTAGAATAAACCTAGGTGTTTTAATAGATTAGAGTAAGGTCTCATATGGAAAAAAATGTATACTAGTGACAGCTTTCTAATGTCAAACCAAGGCATTCATTACACATACGCAATTTGAAAAATGTCTTCCAATTGGATATTGTGAACTCTTTGACCTGCTCAACTAAACAGAGCATGAAAATGTACACTTAGACAATAGACCGGTACAGAACTCAGCCCGGCTGAGAGTCTAAGTATGTCTCTCTGTAAGTGACTGAATCTAGTAAATTTTATATGATACCTACAGATACTATGACACAGACATACACGCACTGGTACGCGCGCGCACACGCACTCAAGTACATCCTCATGGACTCTGATCTCTATGGATTTTCTCTAAAGCTTCTACTTTACTTCATACAGATTTTTTGAAAAAGTAATAAGGATCTATGATACAAGATGAGATCCTGAGATAAATTTTGGCAAAATGAGGAGCCTACCTTGATTGTGGATTTTGGAAGTAGAAAAAAACTGGTAAAAATGCTTGTGGGATATTTGAATGAGATCACAGGACCCAAGGCAAAATTCATTTTGATTCTTTGTGCCACTTCGGGTATGGTGGAAAAGGCTATAAACCCTGGGAGAATAGGAGACAAGACAATATCGTAAAAATTCGATATCCTTAGGCAAAATTTTGTCAATGGGAGTGAGAGAGGTCCTGCACTGTTGTGGTTTCTCTTCCTTCTGCAGCGATCTTGGGGATGAATTAGAAAGGGTCTCTGAGTTGTTTTGCAAAGTTAATCCGACTTAAGTTCTAGCTAGTCATGGGTCCATAACTTTCTCTAATACAACTGATCTTATTTAGGAGAAACGGGAGTAGATGGCGGGTGAGGGTGGTCTGGTAAAGCAGCTACTGCTTAATGAACTATAGAAACTTCATGTCCTAAGCACAAAACTGTGTTGACCACCCACATGGCTGGGATGCCTGGTGGGCCACACAGTGTCTAGAATCTAGAAGGAAACCATCATCCCCCCCGCCCGCCCCCCACCCTCACCCCTGGGGCAGTTGTTTGCAGTTAATCCACAAGCTTTCTTATCTGCCTCAGAGTAAGATTTCACTGTTACTGTCCTAAGTACCTGGCTGGATATTCAGACCCCACCCACATGGTTTCCAGCTTCCCAATGAAAGGATGTTTCCCTAGGATCCACAGTGATATCTGCAAGGCCCCGGTGTCTTCATTCGCTCTGCCCTTTTTTTTTTTTTTTTTTCAGCAGTTGCATGACACTCATTACATCCCTGGGAGGATAAGGGCAGGGATCAGTACTGCCTAGCACCGAGAAAGCTCCAGGGGGTGTCTGATTGGTTTAGTTTCCCAAAATGCATTGTTGGGTCTCTGTTGGAGATTCCCTCACAAACACACATAGAAATACTGTTTAGGTCATGGAAATCAGCTGAGCAACTAACTCTGAGCTAGGCAGACAGCTCACCTTAAGAAGATGTTTGGAAATGTGTGGCGGTGAGTTCTTTGGTTGTCACACTGACAACATACTTTACGGACATTTAGATGCTAGTGTTAATAAACAACCTCCAAACCTAATGGATCCTTCCTCTATTAAATTTTTTTTTTCTGCCCCAAATGCATGAAGTCTTCAATGGAACATGCTCATATCCAAATGCAACAAGGCATGGTGGTCTCATTTACTATATTTCCTTTGCGGATCAGGAAGGATCTAAGCCCTGTTCAATTCCCCAGATGTAAGTCAAGTTTTTCTCCCTCTACTGTCTTCCCAGTGCCTCTGCATCCATTGGGGGGGTCCAACCAACCTGGTTTGAATCTGTGAACTGTTATCAGTGGGGTTGTTTGGGAGATCAGGAGAGGAAAAGTACTGAACACAGATCCCTAAACATAGCAAATGTTCAGGAAGTACTAGATATGATATAATTATGACACAATTGTCTGTCTTCGTTTGAGTTCTCTTATTGGTACGTTGATAATCTTCTGATCTGTGTTCCCTTCTGCTCACTGCCTCTCCCAGGCTTGGAAAACACCTATCAGCATAAAGAACGGTCCAGCATCTTCTATTTTTTTTTGGTGATTAATACTAATGGCAGTAACGGATACACTTATGCAATATGCATTTCCATATTGTTTAATTGGGAGTTTTATTGTTTCTTGAAGTTTTACCCAATCTAAGATTTCACAGCTTCACATGACTAAATCTCCTGAAATTGGAAACTTCAACTTCGGTGGAAGATCAGGAATCAATTTAAATCTTTGTCAGTATCATTTTCTTTAGACTTTTATTTGGAATGAGAACATTGATTTAAAACAAACAAACAAACAAACACAAAAACATCTGGGCGAAGCTTGAGGTGAAAGTGTAGCTCAGTGGTAGGGGCCTTGCTGGGATGTCTGGGGCCCTGAATTTTAGCCACAGTGCTGCACGTAAAAAGCAACCGAATATCTGGGAAATTATAATGTGCACATTTAACAAAGAGAGTAAGTTAAAATATTTTAATTTTATTTAACTAATAGCTATTTTATAAATACTAAATCATATAAATTTATTTATTATTGGTTTATTAGAATAAATTTTTGTGTTTCAACTCACAAATATGGCCAAGTAGTTTCCAGCTGTTCAAGTTACACTTGAGTCCTTCCCTTTTAATTTATTTAAACTGCATGTGGGTTGTGAGGCAGCTGTGACTGATATGTATTCTGCTGTTTTTCCAATTTGTCTTATTGCTCTAAGCGTTACCTTCTCAGCTTAAAAGGACATCTGGAAATTTTATCTTTGAAATTTTCTCACTGGACTTTGGACACGAACTATTTTTGGAAACTTATGTCACCATGACATGGCTGTGACCCAAAATGAGGGAAAGGTTGGGCTGGCCCTTCATTCCAACAGCCTCTGGACTACAGGTTCACAGATACATAGGAGGGTTATTCTCAGCACAGGACAGAGAATGAACGACATTATAAATAGCAAGTAATGACTTCATTCCAACTTAAAAATGTGATGGCTGTAAGCCTTGCAAACATACCTATCGTAGTGCCGAGTGAATGTCCAATGAAGTACAACTTCTCCTGACCTGTTTTATTTACGATGAAATCTATTGTCTCTGGGAGGTCATATTTGGCCATTTCATCAAAGCTGTGAAATGAAACAACAATGTATACATTCATACAACTATAGTTTTAAAGCTCAGAGAGCTTGCTTGCTTCTTTTTCCCACACAGAAACTCCATGCCACCCACTTATTCAGTGTGTATACTATTATGTTCCCAGTTAAATGCAGCCTTTTATGCACTTGCTCTATTTAGTTCTGACAGCAGGAATGGCTGCAGGACTAAGGGACACTCTAAAGTTCTGCCATCTCACTAGTCACACCCTCTTTATTCCTCTTTCGTGATTTCATTCTCTTTTTTTTTGCTTCTTATTTCTGATTTTTTGCTATGACATTGATGACTGTTATTCAATACCTACTCCCGAAGACCGACTGCTGTTATTTATGATTCTACCATTTGCTAGCTGAACAACATTAGAGAAGTTGTTTAAATGTTAGGACTGCAAGTGTGCCCACTCGGGAAGTGAACAGGGAGTCCCTGGTTTCCAGGGCTGCGATGGATCTTGGGTTGTATGGAAGAAGCATCTTGCCTGTTAATAAGTACCTAATCGGATGCTGTCATTGTTAGTACTTGTATATATACATTCAATATCCTATAATACCAACACCGACATCCTGCAGTACCAGTTCATCTAGCATACACAGGCAACATAAAGGACTCTATCATATTCAGTAAGATCAAGTACCCCATGAGGCTGTAAAATTCATCCATGAGAGGACCAAGTGTGAGAGAATTATGGTATCTCACAGGGAAACTGATCCAAGCTTCTTGCCAAATATTAGAGATACGAAATAAGTCCTGATTTTTGCCCCTTCCATACAGTTGTAACCCTAACAATGCAGTCCTTTTTCTTTTCTCTTCCATCCCTATTCAGGGAGTGATGGCTTAGTACTTAGGTCCTTGGGAAGGGAAATCTATGAGAGACCAGCCTGTCACCTAATGACAGCCAAATAAATAAAGAAAGAAAGAAAATAAAAAACAGTTCTATTAAAATAAAATAAATTGTCAAAAAAAAAAGAAAACCAACAAACGGTAGTCTATATAATCTCTCTTCCCTTCTCTGGGTTTCTTTTTTTTTTTGTTTACTGATTCTTTATTTGTTATTTGTTATTTGAGGTACAGCCATGCTGTTCTTAACAAAGACCTAACTATGGCTGGTCTGGAATTCATAATATAATCCAGGCTAGCCTCTAACTCATGGAAATTCTTCTGCCTCTGCCTCCCCACTACTGACATTACAAGTGTGAGCCACCATGGCAGTATGAAATATAATCTAAGTTGCTGTTTCTTTAAATAAATATAACATGCACATCAATTTTGTAAAATGGATTACCTAAGAGAAAAGATTTTTAAAAATACCTGTAGAATTAATGCGAGCTTTATGCGGTTAGAGATTTGGCCTGCCCAGCAAATGAATATTCAGGGAACAGGACAGTGTACACAGCTGGCACTCTGTAACAATGACAGACTGAATGCAGTCGTTAAAAATTGGAATTTGCTGAGCTACCCTTGAGCATATGTGTAATGTAGAGTATTAGAATTGAATGTTTAAATGATCTTGTTAAAGGGCATAACTTGTCTTTGGGACAATCTGTTACAACTAGCTTCTTTTTGCCTTTTCTTTTGAAGACATTAGAAAACCACAATGGTTTTATGACCCAAATTATTATGTACTACCTACGAATTTATATTTAAAGAAACCCCCTCCAAATTTCCAGAGATTTTTCATAGATACAGCTTTACCTAAAAGCCCAGAATTTCTCTTCATTTGCTGAGAGAGTTCTGTGTTTTCTTGACCACGTGTTCCCACGACTGTTTCCCATCCACACATCATAAACCTGCATCTGCTAGAAGGAATCCAAGGCTTCCATTGGCATAATTCTCAAGCCAGTAGGCATTGTCTGCAAACAAGGCATGCTGCATATACACAACTGGCCGGGGACCTGGACGAGAAGGTATGAAGAGAGAAAGCAAGAGATATTTATAAGATATTTACAAGAGATATTTATAATGTTCCTACATTATAGAAACACACACATACACACACACACACACACACACACACACACACACACACACAGCATTCTGACCCTTGTCATTAGTGTATTAGTGGAGAGAATCATATTGACATCACCAGCAGCTGGAGCACATATTGTATTCATGGTATTGAGCTGACTGGTGTACATGCATTAGCTTCTGACTTCTTAGGGGAATTTAAAAAGTAGCTTTTATTTTGAAGAATGTTTTACAGATGTGTGAATCAAGCTTTAAATAATTAAGTAACTTTCCTAAACGGTCTGCTGGGTAACAGGTTTCAGAGCAGAGACTTACACCTGATTGTTTCATGTCAGAGCAGCCATCTGCGCCTGCTCTGTTCTATGCATGTATCTACAGTTGGAGCTTTAAGATGGCTTGCAATTTTTCAGTCCTACCATGGTGCAAATGAATACATATTCAATATAAACCATACTTCAATTGTGGTTGTGTTTTCTTTCCTGGGCTAGCAGGAGCGATATGATACTCTCTCTAGATGCTGCACAGGGCACACTTAAGCTTCACTTCCTAGACAGCCATGGGGTCACAAGGGCAAAGAACTACAGTGCAGTGTGTTTCTGAGTGAGCTGTATTTAGTTAATTAGATGCATTCAATAATGGTATTTTCAATTTACATTGGGTTTATTATAATCTCATTCTACGTTGATTAGCATCTGTATGCATGTCTTGGGTGTGGCTTAGAAAGATGTAAAAGTTTTGAGGGTTAGTGGAGTTCTGAATCAGTTTTAGGGAGGAAGAGGGGGTACAGATTAGTTCCTTGCCAAACTTCCACCTTGTTCCCCTGCTCATTGGGGAACATTTGTAAAGTATGAAAGTAGAATCAGCTTGCCTTCCTTCTGTCCAACCCCAAGTTCATGAGGGAGTGAATATTCAGTGAAATGAGAGGAATCAGGGATATTGATTAAAACAAAATTAACAACAGCAACAACAACGAAAACTAGCAGCACAATTTAATGACCACAGATGTAGGTCCTGGAATCAGGCTGCCTAAATTTAAGTTCTGGTTTTGTCATTTGTTTTTTGTGTGACTTTGTGCCTGTTTCAGAAGCTGCCTGCTCTCATCATCTGTAGATGGAGATGGTTATTGTTGCTGAGAGATTGAAGTGATTAAGCATATGTAAACCAATACAGCTAACAAGCGGACTTGAACTCCATATATTTTCAAACATTTCTCTCTTTTAAATTTATTCCTATAAAATTCATGTCTCCATAGACTTTTCTCCCTCAAGTTTATTGTTGCCAGATTTAGCAAAAGACAAAACTGAAAATAAAGATTCAGGTTGCTCTTCTAATTTGAAAAGAAGGTAACGATGCATTGTTTTTTGGTATAACAGTCTCCTAGATTAGATCTTCTATTAAAACGTGTTTATTGGTTCCCTGATATTTAAATTTAACTCAGAAAACTATTTTGGTATGGCAGGATTGTACACATGACACTCTGAGTTTTCATTTCGAAATCCTTGAATCTCTTATTTCTTTTTTAAAGAGGCAAAATGTAAAACATCATGGTTCTGGTGGGTCTGGCTGCCGCTGAATGTGTGTGGATGGTAGGAAAGAGGCTCCAGGACCAACGTGTTAAGTAAGTGCTGATGAATGATAAACAGTGCTCCCCTGATCCTTTTGTTTACACTCATTTCACTCTCTGCATAGGCTAGGATGCAGTTAGTTTCCCCTTTTAGAGTGTAATTTCCATGCTTTCTCATGTTTGGCCACTCATTCTAGAATCTGGACCTTCTCGGCACTATGCTCTTTCGTTTTACAAACTGTCCCTTTGATCATGACTGTCTGGATACTAGTTTTCAGTCTTAGAGAAAGCTTCTGAAATACACTGTCATTCAACTCTGCATGAAGAGAAGAGATGCATTGATTCTTGTGGGATCAGAGGAGGCACCTTTGGGCACCCCACTAGTGTACCCAACTTCACTCAGCCTGGCAAACCTCCTTCCAACCAGTGACTCAAGTGGCTTTCCTGAGAAGCCAGTAATGAGTTTATAAATGTAGCCTCCACCTTGGCATTCACACCTAATGAACAGGCATGATTTCCCTCAGCAAGATCTGTCTTGCCCTTTGTGCCTTTAGCGACCTGGAGGGAAAGGAATGCACCTCCCTTTTAACCCTTAAAAGAGTACTGCAGTAACTCAAACCTCTACAGATGAATAGCTAGCATTAAATTTCCGTCATGCCTCTTTCTCCTCAGGAGATGCATCTCCTGTACCTGTCTGCCCAGTCTGTGCTCTCCCATGGGGAATCCTGTTGATGGCGAGAATGTACCCATCTGCAGTGGTGACTTCATACTCTTCACTGGGGTAGCCATTGTAGATGATGATTTCACTCTGCAGTGGACATAGAATTATTCGCAGCAGCTCCTCTCAGGAGACACTGGAAAGAACTAGACTAAGTGATTGACACATTTATGGGGGGGGGCGGGTAGATTGTATGAACTCTATAGCTGTAGGTGGTTGTAAAACTAAATTTATTACATAAAGTCTTCATAAAAATAAACAAAATGCTAGAAGGTAGCTACTAAAGTAGCAGGGTGGGTATCTAGCATTGATTTTTCTGACCAGGTTGTATTTCCATGTTACTTGTCTGTTTGACTCTCCTCTTAGCTTTAAAGATAGTAAAATCCCATGCCAGTAGAATGTTGTTATGAATCACCTAGATGGCTTAACACTATAAAAGTATGACTCTAAAAAGGGATTGATGTTTATAAAAGACATAACAGGTTCTGCTTCAGGCTACAAAGTATCAGCTGTTCATTCAAAGGAACAGATTTAACCCACTTGACACTTAAAAATGGTACAAACTGTTTCTTTTATCTAAGAGTTTTGATATAGCCCGCTATAGCCTGCTGGGACTTTTAAAGTTCTACCACCCATTCACCCATTTTATGTGAAGTTGTTTGGACTATACCAGGACTTACAGCATTCATCCACACTTCAGGATTCAATTCATCTTCCAAATCCAGGAATCCACCAGCATTTGAAGTTCCATATATCAAACAAGTTGCTGTTAAAAATAGCCACATCATTGGAATGCCTGGCATAAAACATTTAATGTCCATGGGTTAATCTTATTGATCTACATTGAGGACTAAAATGAAAATAGCATGTGGGACACGGGGGCTGGAAAGCAGTGGAAGTCAAGGCCAAGTGCCCCTGATCCCTGAAAAGGTGACGTGGGATGTGATGCGTGGCAGACTCCTGCTCTCCCAGCCCGGGAAGGTCCCTAGCCAGAATATTACAACTTGCTCGCTTCACAAGAAGCTAAAGGAACATGTTTGTCTGCATTGGGGCGGGTCCCTTGCTTAGGAACACTCCCCCTGCCATGTTAATTAAGACTTCCCCGCTCGAGGGGAGAAGCCACGCCCTTATGGGAAGAGGTTATTTATTGGGGTAACCCCTTGAATAAGGGGAGTTGGAGTTGGAGTTGGAGTTCGGGTTCGAGTTCGGGTCCAGGAATAAAGGAGTTCGGGTCCACCAGATGCCGACTTGTGTTCGTTCTAAGCAAGTGGGATCAGGCGGCACCACGTGGTCCTAGGAACCCACGTGAGAAATGTCCCCCCGGGCTTCCCCACGGCTCTGGGCTTGGGCATCTTCTCGCTCCTGGCCAGGGCGGGGAACCAAGCAGCTTGCCAGCCAGCTCCGGGCCGGGATACGGCTGTGGCGGAACGTGTCGGGGGAGATTGGAACAAAAAACAACAATAGCACTGTATTGAAAATTCAAGGGACAGCAGAAGAAGCTGGTGCCTTGTGGAAGAAACGAACACAGTGCAAGTTATTTGCAGTGTTTGTCATCTAATGGAGTGAACTTAATCCAATTTGGAGGCCTTTCAAATTTCATTTTAACTTAATGATTGTGTGATGATTTCATCATTGTTCATCTGTTAGCTCAGAAGACACGTTTTGTCATCACGGGAAATCAGACAGTGGGGCTGTCTATATCCTTGCCCTTTATCCCACAAAGAAAACAGAACAGCGAACAGACAACGTTTCCACTAAGTCATCAGACTCGCTGTCTATTTCTAGAGGTGTGACACTCTCCCATGCACGCCTGCTAAAATCCAGCCTTGCACATTTCCACGTGCAGTCATGCTTCATCGCCATAGTTTAAAAGATCATGTCTTCCAAGACAGGCCAACACCACCCGAGCAAGTGAGCTCATCTCCTGGCTGCTGCTAAAGTCATTCAGCCTTGATTTGAAGTTCAGCCTCTCCACAAACAAGATATATGACTGGGCAAAGAAAGCTAATTACCTTGTGTCTTGGTTTTTTGGTTGGTAGCATTAAGATAACAGCATAACTTTTCTCACAGTGTGACGGTGAGGCCCAAATGACACAACGGACAGCACAGTGCAGCGTAAATTCTTTAGAAAAGTTTCTGCTCTTTTTCTTATTGTTAGAATGAGCAAAAGGCTGATATTAGAAAGCCATTATTATATTCAATTAATGTCTAATTCTAAAAGCACTTTTTATTTCTTATGCATATCACTTTTTATACATGTGGCATCTAGTTTAACATTCTATCCGTAGATGTTATATATAATTAAAAAAACTGAAACTAATGATAGCATTTATTGAAAACTTATAAGATGCTGTCTTGTCTTAAAGATCAAATCTTTAAGTTATGCTATTTAAATATGGAAAAGTTCCATACATTTGTTACTAATATTATCCTCACTTACAAATAGCAAAGCAAAGGCTTACAGGCACTTACGATCCGCCCAAGGTCACAGAAGCAACAGGTGACAGGTCTAGGTGGGCATGCAGGCAGCCCTCCTGCAGAGCCCTTGCCCCTACTGGCTGCTCTCATCTGCCTCCTGACTGTGATGAATCTTCATCTTACCTAGTTAGGTGAGCTTCCCGTGTCCAGAGGACTTCCGAACTTTTGCTTTTGACATCAGCCTAAAGAGGTGAGTTATGGTTGCGGTGACAGTTAGAAATTAGGGAGATGACAAACAGGAAGTTGGTGGAAATGAGGAAACCTTGGACTATGACACGCCCAAGGCGTCTCCCTGGCACACCAAATGCATGATGGCACTTGTAGGTTGGGAAATAGAGGTCTACATGATGACAAGCAACCAGGCTGAGTCACTGGTGTTTGTTGTTAGTGTCTGTCATGGTTGGGAAGAACCAGCAACATTTGCATGCTAGGGCTTTAAATAGGGAAGCAAAATGTGCTCAGAATCTTAATAGACAAAATCAAGGATAACAGGATCTCCCCTCTCAACCCTACAGCATCATGATGAGAATCTACCGGAACAATGTGTAAAAGGACTGGAGTCCCAGCCATGTATGTGGGAAGCATGTGACTATTAGTCAGTTGGGATGCAATCCAATTCTTGACATAAGACCGGGGGAGTGTGGTGGAGGAACTGGCTCACATATCAAAGGACTTTGACCTAGAGTTAACTTTGGTAGCAATCAATTTGATTGTTGATCTAGAAACCATTTAACTTCTTCCGTGAAGAAGGTAAAGATGGATGCCTGAAAAAGGTGAAGATACTTTAGCTCTAAATTCTACCTGAGCAACACACATGGAGGCACGTGTGCTGCAACGTTCTGCTTCTATTTGTAAATCTACAAAGCCTAAGCTGCCAGCACAGGACCAGAGTTTCTATTTGGTCTTACCCTGAAATACTTGCAGAAACAAAGCTATCATCCATATTTGTCCAAACTGTAGGAACCATTTCAGTTGAACGGGAAATTTCATGCCGATTACACAGATGTGGAGTAGAAGGTGAGTCTCAGCTTAACAAGAACTTAGTCACTACCTCACATTCATTCTGTCTTAGATGAAAGATTCAAACATGTTTTGTTCTGACTGACAGCATGATGGCAGAGATATGTGCACTTGTTTGAAACGGCTCATGGCTTTGGGTTCTGAACAATACTTCTGATAAAATTTTATGGACTTTTTGGAAAGTTCTAGGAGGCATAATATTGTTGCTATTAGTGTTAATTTGATGTTATAATTTTGAATACAAATAGCATGACTGTAGATCAGTTTCTCATGATTTTATAGATTGTAGTCAAGTTCAAGTCTCCAAAAGCCTTTCCATTTTGACTTAAATTTTAATAATCTGAGGAATTCTTGTTTGCTAGTACAGAAACAAAATTATGCCAAATAAATGAGGATAATCTTTTTGGTAATGGTTTATCACCCGTCTTATATTAGCTTGCTATTTTAATAAATATTCAATATATAACTGAATATTATACATGCTTTAATATTTTTGATGACTTTTTAATGATATTTCTTGTAAGTATTAAAGTAATAATGAATACTCTATGTAATATTAAATATAATTAGATAGTTCAACCATCATATTGGTCTTGATTAAAATGAACTGAATTGAAACATCTTCCTTAACCCTATGAAATATAAAATAGTAGATAAACTCTGGTCTTTAGAAGCCAATTATTTGTTTTGCTTCCTCTACAGCTAGATGATATGAGAACTGGAAAGTGATCATAGATAGAAGTGTAAATGAAGGGGCAATAGTTAGGAAGAAATGCATGTAGTATTTCTGATATCTCCATCAAAGAATCCTATCACAGCCCAGCAAATTAAGGAGCCCTGCCCATTTATTGATCAAAATGGCTGAAAACACATGAATCTTGGACCAAAAATAATTAGTATTTTCCTTCCAATGGTCTGACTCCAAGTATATTTGCCCTGACAAGGTTTGCCTCTCTTTTTGGTTTGATTGCTTCTTCCAACCAAAGCCTGTTTTTTTTTTCTTCTTTTTTTTCTTTTTTTCTGAGAGGGAGATCTTGCTGGCCTCAAGGTCAAGGCTATCTTACCTCTGTCTAAAGGTTTTTCTTTTTTGTGTTTTTTACTTGGTCTCAAAGGGTTGACAACTTTATCTTGTTCATAACTCAAAGTTAAACCTTAAGTCATATTCATATAACACAACATAAAGTATCGGGTATTTTGAAAAATTAAAAAATATGAAATACCATACCTTTGAGATAATTTTTCTCTAGAGAAAGACTTTGCATGACCATAATTCTATTTTGTGAAGTTGGATTTCATTCCTTTCTTATTAGATAACTTATCTAATTTATTTTGTATTTTCAAAATCAGATAGGACTCAATAATAGCAAAGATATGCATAAACGTGTATGTGTATGCATATAAATGCTTAATTAGCACACTTTTGTTAGTGGAAAAATGCTTTAAATTACACGTTAGAAATTAATTTCTCCATTCTTTATTTAAAGTAAAATTGGCAATGCTCATGATTTAAAAGATAAAGGATTATTTCAAGCCTTCCCAATAACAACAGCATCTTTTTGATGTTTGTGACAACGAGTCATTTTTCCACCAGTGAACTACACACATCTTCAAAAACAGTACAACTCTGATAAAGAGACAGAATAAATGTAAATAATAATCAGATTGATCATAAATAACAAAAATATTAAAGCTTTTTTAAGCGGCCATAGCATAATCTAGTTGTACGCCCCCCCATCCCTATATAAGTGGTCCAAGGGAAAACTCACATTTAATGAGGAGTTAGGGCCAAAAGTGCTGGTGCTGACCTTGGTAACATCCATGGCTTGGTAGTGGTAGGCTAAGGATTGCACTTACGACAAAGGTCAAAGCTTTGTGAGAGGAAGCGACTTGCTCCTCCTCCTCCAAGCAGGTTTACCTACCTGCCTTGCTTAATGCTTATGATTTATTTGTGGCCTCTCCACAGCTCATCTGCATTTGAATTCTTGTAAGTGGTGTATTCAAATGGAGGTCCCCCTCTTCTCCTCAAGCACACAAAACACTTGGCCAGGAATTTTGATTATGTTTTTGTTTATAGTCTCACCTCCATTTGGTGATAAAATTGTAATTGGTATATGCAGAGAATAACACTAGTTCCTTTTTTATATGTTTCCATCTTTTGTAAGTTCATATTTTTTTGTAAAATTACTGAGAGACCACCTTGAAGTGCCCTTAGTGCCCCTAGATATAAACACTTTTAGTGTCAGATTGAATACCTATTTTATCCCTCCTCCAACCACCAGCACCATCAAAACTCTGTGAAATGACTAAGTGAATGAATGAATGAGTTTAGAAGTCCCGAAAAGGAGGCTTTATGGCTATCAATAAAAATAGATTATGATTTGAAGACTATTTACTATGAGTCAGGTATCTTACTTTGATATTCTGCCAACTTGGCCATACATTCTCCTGATTCTTTCTGCTTTTAAGCATTTCAATGAAAACTGTTCTTAACGATATCTAGTATGTAATTGAAGAGGGGACATTTATAGTTAAATAAACCAATCATATTCCATGTTTTAACAAAATTAACATTGTTTTAATAAATTGCATCAAATACTACTACAATGACACACTACAACTTGATAGCATCCTTTACCCTGCTATAGATTTCCAAATTATCCTAGTAACTGAGAGGCCCAGCGCCCCTAGTGGTGAATGTACTGACTTCTCCTCTCTGTTTAACGTCAAGAACTCACTTTCCCATAAACCCTTGTTTCCTCATAACATTAGTGAGCCAATCCAGTGCTTGGGTTCTGACCAATCAGAGAGATCCCCTTCTTCCTTTAAAAACCCAGTGGCCAGCTTTCTGAGTTGTCAACCATCTTGCATGGTGCCAGACCTCAGCATGCTGGTTTGCTCTGCAGAATAAAAGTGCCTTTGCTTTTTTGCATACAGGTCTCTCTGGTCCTTGGTTGGGGGGAGGAGATTTTGGACTCAACATAACTAGTGACTACTATGACACAGTCTGACCTTTCGTTCACTTCTCACTCATATGGGGAAAAGATTGACATAGTATTTTTTCATGGTTGTTGTTGGTTTTTCAAGACAGGGTTTCTCTGATGTAACTCTGGTTGTCCTGGAACTTATGCTGTAGACCAGGGTGGCCTTGAACTCGCAGAGATTTGCCTGCCTGTGCCTCTCAACTGCTGGGATTAAAGGTGTGCACCACCACTACCTGGCTATATTTTTTTTTTTTTTTTCTCAAATAGTAAATGTGTCTTTCAGTTTACACTCTCCAGTTCTTGTGAATTCAGCTGCATGACTCAGCATATGTACATATGTAGTCATTTCTGAGACAGTAGCAAGACTGGTATCAGGATATATTCCTTTGATAAGCCATGTATACCAAAAGAGAAACCTTCCTGTGAACCTTTTGGTGCCTGAGCAGTCAGATTTCTCCTGCCAAGATCATATCTTATGTATAAGGACACATCTGTAGCTCCCTTATTTATGCCAAGAAATTCTTGAGAAATGAGTATTTGCCAAAAATGTATTAATTACATGTCATAACATTACCCAGCTCCCATGGAACTCAGTCAAGCACTTCATAACAGCGGGACACTCTCTACCTTAATTGATCTTCGACTCTGCACCTAGGTGATGGGGAATGGAATTGAGTTTTGAGACACACATAGTCACTGTCAGTCAAAAAGAAGGCTCAATCCAAGTTCATTAGGAAGTAGACAACCTTTACCCTCTCTGCACTTTTTTTTCCCCCACTCCAAATCTTCTTATACAATCCAGGTCATCTTTTATTTTCTCTGGAATAATTTCTTAGATCAGTCAGTCTTCTATGCTCTTTGTATGCCTTAATCAAATCCAACACTCACAACACCTGTGTAAACACTCACATATAGTCTGTTAGTCCATTGTCAGTATATATTATATTATTGTTACATCTCCATGCATAGGATTATATCCAGACCAGGATCCTAGCCATAGAAAGATTTAGAAAACTTCTAGGTACCTAGAACTAGCTTGTTATTTGTCCTTTAATTTTGAGTGCTTTATTTAATTATTTTTTGATATTTAGATTTCTTCCATGCAAGATACCAATACTTAACTCATAAATTTGGTAAGGATTAAACATGACAGTGTGTGTCTTGTATGGAAATTGTAACAGAGTAGGAATTTTATAAATCCTAATGTCTTATTTCTACTCAAATACTTCATACAACTTCCTTTCCCCTTCCCCCAACAGATAGAACAGTCCTGGATAAAATAATAAGAGAACATTGACTAAACAAGAAATAATTGGTTGACCTATAATAATATTCTACAGTCAAACTTGCATCATAGGAAGCAGAAGTCTATCATGGCTGAACAAGACTGCTCTTCCCTATAGTGAAGGAACTTTAAATTCATAACTTTCTACATAATCAATCTCCTCATATGTAAAGTGAGGGAAACATAATCTGACTGCAGGTCACCCGTAAGAATCAAATGAGCTAATGCATGGAAGTACTTAGCATGGTACCTGTCAAATATTTTGTTGTTGCTACTATTTTTTAATTATTTCAAAGTGCTATGGATTGAATTTAAGGTTCCCCCTACACTAGTCAAACTATATCCCAGCAATAATACATCTTTAGTGCTTATCCATATTAGAGATAGTTTCTATTATTATGAAAAAAATGTCTAAGTCCCAAAAAGTAAAGAGACACATTTTATGATAATGGGTTTATATTTTTCAGTTAATACTTTAGTTTATTTTGCTCCAATATAAATTAAGAATTCTAGTTTTTCATGTAAGATTGTAATCACAATGGAAACATACTAAGCTATTATTTTTGTATAGTATTTTAAGTAATAATATTTGTTGACCTCTTTCTTTGTAACTAATAATACAGTTAAAAATTTCCCCTGCATTATGTTATAGCAACCCAATAATAGTAGTACTAATGTTATCTTTATCTTACAGAATGGAAAATGTGAATTAGAATGATTAAATAATTTGTTTATGGTTATTAATATAGTGGTGCCAGAACTCAAACTTACTTTACAACAGGGATCACGGGTAAGTGGTTAAGTGATATATATTTCATTTTTGATCCCCATGGCAGCTTATGTAATAGGTAGAAGTGGATGTCTTCAAGTATGTAAACAAGAGTATCTTTAGGGTCACACACAAATGTAAAATGGAACTGATTCTGGGACTAGCATTGCTTAGACACAAACATGAACAGTTAATGGTGTCATTACTTTGTAGCCAATAAAATGAAGAATTATACCTATGAAATCATTTTAAAATAATCAGAAGACAGCAGGGAAACAGGAACATTTTTCCCCCCAGTATATTACCTGCCATTATTTGTAGGGTCTGTCATGTCCTCAAGAGAGAGAGCCTACAGAAATCTAATTCATTTTGTTGATCTAGATGTGTCTGCTTGACATCATACCACCATGGGTGTTACAGTTGGAGCCAACATAGAAAGGGCTGGGCTGGGAGAAGAATTTCAAAAGGTGTAAAAAGGTTTAGGCATAGATAAGAATCATTGTGTGTGAAGATAAAGTAACAGCTGTAGCCTACAGGATATGACCTCTGAAAATGGCAGATTCTGCTTTCCATAGAAGTGAGGGAATGTTCACAAGAGGTTTAGCTACTTTTCCAATGATGCCGACCACATTATCACTGTGGGGACACACACCAGGTCGAGACAAGAAGATGACTACATTCAGCTTAGGTGCTGTGGCTATGGAAAAACTACCATGATTTCCCTGTTGACAGATCTGTCAGGTAAATACCAACCAAGCTGGCAGTCCTGGCCCTGCTATCTGCTGACCTGGCCTGACTCAGAACTTGGGTATTTTACTTTACATATGTATATGAGTGTGTTTTTGTGTGTGCTCATTTGAGTAATACCTATTCTTTTCCCAGCCTCTGTTTTCAGTTTGGCCACTCCTTTTCTTGCTACCTCTTGTGACATTTGCTTGGAGTGACTCTATTCACTTAGAAGCTATCCTACTTTCTGATCTTGTTCACTTATGGATTTTCTGAAGTTTTCTAACAGCCCACCCTGTGCTGTGAGCTTGCCTAATGAGGATAGTGTTTTCTGGCTTCATCTTCTGCAGAGGTATGCAAGTTAGTGTTAAGAGCCTGGGCTTTGTATTCAGGTAAGTTTCAGTTCCAGAACTAGATTTAATGCCAGTTCTTAAATATTTAACTTAAATGATGTAATCCTGCATTTGGACCATAAATGCTAAGTAATATCAGTTTTATTACAATTTCCTGAACTCTTGACCAGCTTTTAGACTCAACGCAAATAATAAAGGCAAACCTCATGCCTTATCCATTTCACTATGTGACTCCACGAGGAACACACAAAAGGTGTCATATTAATCTTAATTTTAATGATAAATGCAACATCATATTTATTTAATTAGAATTCATTTGACTTAATGTATATTGAGGGCAAATCTCGGCTAAGGATGAGACATTTATGTAGAAAAACTTAAGAATACAAACCTGCTTGAGAAAGAGGTCAGGATGCAAAGGAAAGGAACCCAGCTCTTACCCCTTCCTTCATGTTATAAAACTGAAGCCTCAGGGATGTGACCACACATTGAAGTGGATGGTTACAAGAGAACACTAGAGTTCTATAGTACAAGGGTAGAGCAAGGAGAAATTTACAAAATGGAAAAGTGAAAATAAAAATAAGAATGGGGCTTGAGAGTTGGCCAAGCAATAAACAGCATTTGTTGCTCTCACAGAGGACCCAGTTTCAATTCCCAGCTCCTCTATGGTGACTTGCAGCTATTTGTAACTCCATCCCTGTGGAACCAATGCTCTCTTCTGACTTCTGAAGGCACAAGGCATAAACGTGGGGCACAGACATACATACAGGTCAAACACTCATAAAATGATGAAATAAAACAATTAAAAAAGAATAAAGGATCCTCTCTTCCAAACTCCTGCCAATGCTATTCACCCCCCAACTCCCCTCCTCACAACCCCCAGCCTTAGAGAAGGGACATGCACTGGCTTAAATTTGGAAACACAAAAGATTCCGGATAGCTAGGACAACTCTGAATATTAAAAACTGTGCTGGAGGCCATGCCATCCCAGTTTCAAGCTATACTACAGAGCTCCAATGATAAAAATAGCATAGTATTGACATAAAAACAGACACATTATCTCAATTAAATAGAACTGAAGGCCTAGATATAAATCCATACTCCAACAGTACTGGAATTTTGAGAAAAACGCAAAAATACACATTAGAGACCAGTGATGCCGGTCAAAGTAGATAGCTACACAGAGATGGATGAAACTGGAGTCATCTCTTTGACCCTGCACAGAAGTACTCCAAATGGATCAAGGACCTCGAGATAAGATTTAAAAATACCCTGAATCTGATGGAGAAAAAAGTATACACTTCAACGTATAGGCAGAAGAGAGAACTTTTTGAGCAGAGTCTTTTTAGCAAGACATTAAAACAAAAAATTTTGACAAAAAACAACAAAAAAAAATGATATATGGGACCTCATGAAACCAAAATAAGCTTTCAGATAGCAAAGGATGCCATTATTTGAAAGAAGCAGCAGCCTAAGAATGGAGAAAAACTATGTACCAGCCCTACCTGTATCAGAGGGTTGATAGCTAGAAAAATACAAAGAACTAAAAAAACTAAGTACTAAGAAAAAAAAATTAAAAATTGAAACTAAACAGAGAGTTTTCAAAAAAGAACAGCACATGGCTGAGAAGCATTTGAAAAATATTCAGCATCCTTAGCCCTTAGGGGAAATGCAAATCAAAATTATGTTGAGTTTTCATTTTAATTTAGTCAGAGTCAGAATGACTAAGATTAAAAACCACCAACAACAGAAAGACAAAAAATGGTGGTGTGAACACCGTGGAAGAGGAACACTTACTCATTTTTGGTGGGAGTGTGAACTGGCTTAGCTACTATGGAAAGTGGTTTGGAGATGCCTCAGAAATCTAGAAACATATCTACTATGTGATCCAGCTACACTACTCTTGGTCATGTTACCAAAGGACTCAGTGTCCTACTTCAGAGACCACTGGTGAAGTTACGGGACAGCCTACAGAATGGAAGAAAAAGCTTTGCTAGATAAACATGGGGTAAAGGCTTAACTTCTAGATATGTGGAGAGCTCAAAACACTAACCTCAAAGAAACCAAGCAATCCAATCAATAAGGAACTAATGAAATGAACAGGTAGTTCTCAAAAGACAAGTCAGTTGACTCAAACCATATGAAATAAAGATTCATCAGAGAAATGAAACCAGGGAAACACAAATTAAAACTATTGAGATTCTTGTCATCTGAGTCAGAATGGCTACCATTAAAACAAAACAAAACAAAACAAACAAACAAACAAACAAACAAAACTCCAAGTAAATTCTAGTGAGATATGGGGAAAAGGTAATCCTTATACATTGCTGGTACTAATGTAAATTAATCTAGGCAGCGTGGAAAGGACTACGGAGGCTCCTCAGCAAATTAATAAGTACCATAGATCCAGATATATAACACGTGGGTTTATATATGAAGGAATTTAACCCACCGATCAGATACTTACACAAGTACATGGATTAGAGTACTATTTACAGTAGCCAGATTCTAGAGTCAGCCTGGGTGTCTTTAAACAGATGATAGCTATACAAGACAATGGGATGTGCACACAACGGAGTTTTATTCAGCCATAAAGAATAATGAATTTATGTCATTTGAAGGAAAATGGATGCAATTAGAGGTCATAATACTAAATGAAATAAGACAGAACCAGAAAGATAAGTACCACAAATTTCCCCTCACTTGTGGATCCTAGATTTTATATAGGTATCTAACTTATGTACATTTTTCATTAAAGTAGAAACAGAACTGTCTGGAGTAACAATGGATATTAGCAGAGGGGGAAGAGGTAATAAAGGGACTCTATGGGGATAAGTACAATAATAGTGCATTGTATTCTTGTATTTTTCTTTGTGAACGCCTGAGAATGGGCAATGAACACATGCTGATATTCATTCCAAATAAAACAGAGTAGAAATGTGTAAACCTGACAAAATCCAGAGACCGAAGACAAGCGAGCAAGGGAAACAAAATATCCCAGCAATAACAGCTCCACTCTAAGACTGGAGGCAGAATTTCTCCTATGTGGGAACAAAGTTGAGAGTCCTGACAAATTCTGTTGGGATAGAATCAGGCCAAGTCCAGGCTTGGAGAAAATATTTGCATCCTCCAGCTAATTCCCAGGAGCCAATTGTGTGGGTTAAGACTATTCTGGGGGGCCAGAGGCCCCTGAATAGCCCCATCTTATGGATCCTTCACCATTTTCTCTCATTGCTTCCACGAGAAGACACTCCATACGTGAGACTTTGCTCACTTGCCTTGGTGGAGTCACTTTGACACAAACTTGTTGGCAGCGCTAGCTGGTACAGAGTAGGACTTGTATGCGGGGGTCCTGGAGTCCAGCTCTGGCCCCCGCGAATAGGTTCTTCAGCTTCCACGAAGGAGGGTAAAGCAATCGAGATTAGCGACGAGTGAGAATCTGTATCTCACTCTTTTATGGGACCGTTAACTGGCAAGCTTAATGCTCCTTAATAAGACGGACTTCTAAAAAGGCATGAGACATTCCAGGTCATTGCAAAAACGCACGAGGCTTTATTGTTAACCGGCACGCGGTTAAGCTTTGTGCACGCCAGCTTGGAGCGGGCGGGAGCCGCGGGCGCCGGTTTGGAGCAGGACAGCGAGCTTGGCAAGAGAGAGAGAAAACACTCCGTTCAGGGCTTTTTATCGGGGTCCCCTTGCCAGGGCCCGGGGACAGGGCTTGTGCTGTTCTGATTGGTTTAGAGCTCCCAAATTCTGTGTCCCTTCACCTCGTTGGTTAGGTGTTCGCGCCCCCGGGAACCAGAGTGGGTACCCTTGGTACCCTTGGACTCTTGAGACAGGATGGCGCCTGGTTTTTCCGGGAAGAAAGAATTCCTGCTGATAGGTGGTGGGGAGGGGCTGTTTCTACGTGACCACTAACACTTAGGGGAATTTTCTGGGTTTTATATTTCTTAAATCTTTGCAATAAACCTGGGTTGCTTTATTGTAATTTACTTCTGAATAGCATGGCTGTGTTTCATTCCAACCCACAATAGCCAGCTCAGGGATTAATTTTGCTATTACTATTAGGCTTATACAGATCTTATTATTGATAAGAGAACATATGTCACCGTACAGTAAAGACAAGAAAGGGGCAAGGCAGTTAGGGAATTCCAGTTCCCAACAGTGGATGTTCAGGAACCTTGTCAAGCTGAAGCTTCCACAGTCTGGGTACCCTGGACTCCAACACTTGTATACAGAGGGAAGAAGACACTATCTCTATGGAGTCAGGGAGCTTGTTCACTGTGGCTGAGGGTGTGGCCTAGCCACATTTGATTTTGCTTGATTGACAAGGCTTAAGGAACCATGACTTAGGTCATTGGGTCATGGAGTTCTCATTGCCCTTTTCTAAGTGTAGAACTTTGTGCTATAGTACTTTTTCTGTGTCAGTGGCACTGCAGCCAGCATTGGAACCTCAGAAGTTATAGCTCACCATTTTTTGACAAAGTAGTGATGGGTTTTACCTCCAATTTGCAAAGTCATGGGGGGATTGTCTTCTGATTAGCCCCTTCTGCTACTGCTAGTGGTGGGCTCTGTCTTGTTGATTGCTATAATGGTCATTTTATCTTTCTGGTGATACCATAATGACAGTGATGATTTTCCAAAAGGCAATGGCACTCAGTTAAACGAAACTCCAGAAAGAATAACAACAAAACAAAAACATGTATAGTTAGGAAAATTAGGTGTTTTTTATGTATAGTTACAGGATCAGATTAGGATGTTTTGTCTTGGAATCAGTAACCTAGGAAACATTAGTAACCCAAGAAATAAGAAAAGTAAGAAAACATATTTTTGTTAGGGACTTGTTTTGGTCAGGGTTAGAAAGCAAGAACAAATAAAGCTTAATTGCTAGGGCCCACGAGTTTTGCCTATGAAAGACAGGCCCATGATCAAGAAATAACAAATGAGTTTCAGACCCACTGTTAAGTTTGAATTTCCTTGACTACAAATAAATTGATTCTTTCCTGGTTTCTATAATTAAAACTTTGCTGTGCCCCTTGAAGACATAGAACCGTGTAGCCGATTCTACAAAACCCTGACTTAAAGTTTTCTAGTTATAACAAACTTGTTTTACTGTATTAGCTAAATAAAAATTGCTAAGTTAAAATAACATGACACATATTCATTCCTTAGCAACTACTTAGCTACCTACCATCTACAACAGAAGCTGGCTATAAAATTACTTGGCTTACTTAAATTGTTAATCTATAATAGAAAAACAACTGCTTCTAGGATATAGATGTACTGTGGGGAGAAATATATGGGGGAACTAGGTGTTCCATTGTGGGTTTTAAAATAATTTGTTTTTAAAACCATGGAACTTACAATCACTGAAATCTAAAACATGTATTCATTATGTGAAGTTAAAGTTTATGATTAAGATGTGATTGTAATGTGATCTTTACCATGAAGGGCTTTGTCTATATATGTGATATATGGAAAAACAGACAGGCAGGAAAGAGAAGGAGAAAGAAGGAGAGAGAAGGAGAGAAGGAAAGGTGTAAAAGAAAAAGTCTGAATGAAGAGAGAAATCTGTCCCATCTACAAGAGGTGTGGTTTTATTCACATCATTCACTGTCTCTGCCCCCTCCTGCCTCTGAGATACTCTGTGGATGTCTTGAATAAACTTCTTGAATATGTTTTTGCCCAACTTCTGGGATATCCAGACTAAGAAGTTCTAGATAATAACTCTACTTGGTGCTGTCTATATCCCTTTAGCTTGTTTCTCTTAGTAAGTAGTCTAGTTGAGAACAATTTAATCTGGTGTGACCTATTTTTCTCACTACCCAGCGAGACCACAACTGAAAAGGGAGACGAAGAATGCCCAGACATCCTCCCTCAATAGTGCACAGCATAACAAACAAAAAGTAACTTTGCTTGACTTAGACAACATACGCACCTCAGTTGAGTGGAATTACCTTTGATTTTATGTTTTTCTGTTATTTTTTGTTGTTTTGATTCTTTTTCTGGTGTTAGTAGTTTTTATTGTGGGTATATGTGGTGCTAGGGCTAGAACTAGAACCTCACACATTTGACTGGTTATTCTTCATTGAGCTAACCTCTACCTCAGCTATAACAATAACCAACTCAAAGCCTGGACAGATCTTTAAGCTTAAATATTCAAGAAAAGAAAGCTCTAGCCATTGATCTGATATGAGTGTTAACAGTAGGTGTTGGAGGATCTGAAGTCTTGCTTCTGGACAGATAGGCAGACAGATACCACATATACACACACTAGCATCATAAGGAAACAATATATAAACAATACATTTTTTCTGCCACTACACCTTATGTTAACATATAATGCTGACAAGACTGAGAGTGAAGTCAGGGGAGAGGGTAGGGTAGGGCTATGATTCTAGCTGCCACCTCCTTCTGTGCAGCATCTGGACCTGGACCATTGTCTAATCAGAAAGCAAATGTTTCCGGCCCTGTTCCATGACTGTAAGAGTTAATAACAGAAAACTTCTTAAGTAACACAACCAATCTCAGCCATGCCTATAGAAACCTTCAGTTTTGGGTAGCAGCCAACACTCATTTTATGAGTAAGCACAGGTGTTCCTGATAAGCCTTGCTGTCTATACCACATTGACTCATTACTAGTGTCCTATTTCTGTGAGAGCTGCAGAGACAGTGGGTCTCTAACTATGGAATCATACTCACAATATCCAAAGTCATTCATCACAACCAATAAATCTACAAGGAGTAATAACACTGTGGTGTGTTGGAAATACTGAACATTGTACATCATGCTGATATCCAAGGCAGAGTACCAAGAGAAAGCCACTTCCCACAAAAACAGTAGAGATATCCACCTTAACAGACATGTAAAGATCAGCATAGAAGTGTGAGAATGGAAAAATGAACTTTGACACTTCTTCAAATCCATATATTTGTAAGAATAGATCCCACAGATATTGAAGTACATGAAGTTCTCAAAAAAGACTTAAAACTGATGATGTTCAAAAACCTCAGTGAAATCCAAGGGACTATGGGTAAACAATTAAATGAAACAAAGAAGTCAACAAACTATATGCATGAAACATTCAGTAAGGGGATGGAGATTTTGGGAATGAGCCAAAGGGAAATATTGGAAATGAAAACATTAAGTTAAAAAAAAAATCAGTTGAGCTAGATGTAGTGGGTAATGCCTGTACTCCTAGCAATTAGATTGCCAAAGCAGGATGTTTACAAGTTTGAATCCAGGATGATCTGTATATTAGTATAGTGAGACTCTATTCTAATACAAAATTTTAAAAAAACCAGTTGAAAGTCTGAATCACAGACCATATCAAGCAGAACAAATATTAGAATGTGAATACAAGTTTCTCAAGCTATAATATTCAGACAGAAATACAGAAAATAAGAATGGATAATAGAAATCACTCCGCACCTTTGACATGCCATTTAAAGATCAAAGCTTTGTATTATCAGCAGAATAAAACCTGAGAGCACATATTGACTATTGAATTAAAAAAACACACAGCAAAAAATTCTTCAAATCTTGATGGAGAGAATTGGATACTCATGTGTAGAAGGAATTTAGAGCCCCAAATAGACATGGCCAGAAATGAACCCCAGAATGAAATATAGTCAACTGCTAAAAGTACATAACAAAGAAATAATTTTAAATTATATGAGAGATGAGTGCCAACGCAAATTTAAAAGCAAACCCATTTGGCTACCAGCAGCAGAATCCATGAAGGCAAGGAGAGTATGAGATGATGCATGTTAAGTCCTTGAGTAAATAATTAACAGCTAGCATTACTATGCCCAGTGAGGTTATCCTTTGAACTGAAGAAGTAAAGACATTCCAAGAAAAGCATGCACTAAGGGAATCTGTGACTACTAGACCAGCCTTTAAGGGAGCCATAAGTCAAGAAGTAGAAGACAGATAACAGTCATCATGAAAGCAAGGGAAAGAAAAACAATGCAGTTAGAAAGATGGATGCTCAAATGAAAAACAGAAAATAATCAAATACTACTAATACAGTTAACCATCAAACTACAGAGATGAATGTGAGGGAATGAAAGGAAAAGGAAAAGAATATTCAAAACAATTAGAAGAAACCAAAAAAAGTGACAGGAGAAGAGATCCATATTGTTCCATGATAATTGCCAATGTACTCTTCCAATTAGAAGATACAGACTGGTTGAATGTGTTAAACAAGATGTAAAAATGCTCAGAGCCGGAAATAGAGTTCAGTTGGTATAGCACTTGCCTAGCATTTACAGAGCTCTGGGTTTGGTCCCCAGCACCACATAACCCAGGTACAGTGGTGCATACCTGAAATCCTAGCATTTAGAAGATGGGGATGGGATCACACCCCAATATAATAAAGGATATAGTCAACATCATAGTAATGGGGAGTATTCCCTCTTAGGAATAAGGTAAAGATGTCTGCCTTCCTGTTTTAACAAAAAAGATTTTGACACAGCAGTTAGGAGAGAGAAAGAAACAAAAGGCATACAAATAGGATAAGCAGAAGTCAGAGTGGATGCCATCATTCTATTCCTTGGCAAGGGAAGGTTGATGCCGCATCAGTTTCTTCATGTAAACAGTGCATGGACAGTAGTCAGAGGTCCCACTAGGAAACATTACAGAGATCTTTCTGGATACACAGGCCATAACAGCAGAGACCCCAGAAAGTGCATGCCAATGTAGTGTGGCAAAAATCTTCACAGAGCAGAGGTAACCATAGATGTGTACTTAGTGAGATGCAAAGAAAGCATCAAAACAAAACGTCTCAGAAATTGCATGGCCAGTAAAACATCTTTCAACATTATTAAAAAGAATAAAAAAATCCAGCATCAATGTCTGATGTCCAATAAAAAATTATTAAGCACACAATGAAGCAGGTGATCGTAACTGGGATAAATGGAAATCTATAGAAGAGACTCATAAATGACAATGATGCTTACATAAGCAGAAAGTACATTAAAATAAATATTAAACTACTGAGACTACACTTAGGTATGTGAAGAAAATAGGAAGCAGTGGAGAGATACAGATGATATTTAAAAATACCCCAGAATGATGTCTAGATGGGAGAAACTCAGAATTTAAAATAAAAGTGCACCAGAAATGATTCTAGCTGTTTAGATGTGGCAAAAGCAAAACGAACAGTGAACATGAAGACATGATCAGAGTTGCCTAACATGAACCCCACGGGAAAATCACCAGGGAAACCTGTGTTCTTTGACCAATGGACCAATATTAAAGTGGTCTCTCACACACAATCAGAGATTTGGAAAAAGTGGGTTTCTGGACTCTTGGAAGAAATAATAGCTTTAAATTCTGTTTTGGTGGACACTAAAGTCACAGATCCATAAGCTGAAGCCATCAAAGTGCCAGGCTGTATGTACATCGTCACTACACCAAGCACCCCAGAATCAGGTCACTGAGAATCACTGAGCATCAGAAACTTAAAAGCTGAGGAGAAAAGCACAGAGTACAGAGAAACCAAGATGAGGCGCTGCAGATTTAGGAGCAATTACTCCAGAAGATGAACTGAAAAATAACAACAAAATTTAAATACTAGGATGTAAGTTCCATTCTCAGAAAAGAAAATCTTCTAGAAATAGAAGCAAAAGACCTGTTTCAAATAAATGCATGCTGAGTGAATTGGTGATTAATAATCTACAACCAAATGCTCAAGGAAGCTTATCAGGACAAAGGGTAACAGGTGAAATAAAGATGAGGGTATATCAGGTTTTAAAACAATTATGTAACAAAATGTAATATACTGCAATAAATGTAATGTTATATGTAATACAATATTATATAATATGATTATAATATTTTAAATTATGGTATATACCTAATACCATCAACTATACAATTAATAGAATCAAATATTACATTTATTATGTAATTGCTGTACGTTAATGGTTGGTAGCTTATTATTGCTGACAACAAATTAGGACAAAGTCAATGATTTAAAACCATATACATTTATTATGCTGCTGTTTGGGGGTTCACTGTACACATTTATTATGCTGCTGTTTGGGGAGTTCACTGTACACACTGTTTATGCACTGTTTGGGGGTTCAGGAATGTAGGCATGTTGCCCCTACCTTGGGTTTCACAGGCTGCAATTAAGGCTGCATTCACAATGGGATGCTTCAGTACAAAAGAGTGGGCTTCCACACTCAAGCCCATTGAGGCAGGAATTGGTTTTCTTGTGGCTGTAGATCAGTAGAAGGTCCTCGTTTAGACTGGTCATTGACTGGAAACCACCCCAGAACTGAGAAGCCACTCACTGTTTCTTGCAATGTGGGCTTCCTCATTGTATCTTTCTTCAAGCCAATAAAAGTAGCTCTTGCTTTAGACTGCTTCAGAATGTCATGTCTTATAATGTAATGAGGTAATGACCTTTTATCACCTTTGCCAAATAAAATGACCTAGCCAGAGGTATGGCATCTATCAATTTTGCAAATGCTGTTGATTCCAAAGAACACTCAGTTCTCTTCCTCATAGAAGGAGGGGTGAATACAAGTTGAGAAGTATTGAGGTGTCACAATAGGGTCTGTCTGTCTCATTATTACTGCAAGGCATCCAGCTACTTACAGAGTGCATTTAATTTTGCAAATATTCTTCCATCAGTCTGATTAGGTCTTGGTAAACTTCCTGGGGTGCATCCTGTCCAAGGTAAAAGTCCATATGATTGTAGTGGAGAATCTCCTTGTAGTAGATAAGGTTGGCAACGTTAGGGAGCAGGTTTTCAGTGTCCTTAATATCTGCCACAACATCTTGTCTTCCACTCCATATGGCTGTTGGGACCTCCATCTTAGTGATGTTATATACAGGAGGTGTAAGCTAAATGAAGTGGGCGAGAAAAGAAGGGGGGAGAGGGAGAACCACATTATGGAAATAAATAAAACCATTAGACATTGTGCTAATTTTTCAAATTTGACTCCATTAGATTGGGATTCACTTAATGATACATAAACATGAACACATTAGTCAGTTCACTGCTGTGAAAAGATTTCTTAGAACAATTAAAAATAAGCAAGACATGTTCTTATTATTTCAGAGACTGCAGTACTTGGTTGTGTGTATTGTTTATTTTTAGACCTGTCATTAGGCAGCGCTTCATGGCAGAAACACACATCACATGAAAGCCTCCCCTATCAGGATAGCTAGGAATAAAAGAAAGCATGTTCATGCAATAGTATATCATGAAAATAAAGGGCAACCATCACAATCCTGACTTACGCTTTGGGGCAGATAGGAAAGGATCCGCGAGGAAGCATGTTCTTCTAAAAATAAAGGATTTCTCTTTCTAGTTGTGCTTGGACTGAGATTGTTTCTTTTCAGTAATTACTGAACATGACAAATGTTTCTCTTCTATTCAGAAATCTGGGCACAGTGGCTTTTTTTGACACTTGTGCATCAGCAGACTTTTCAGAGAGCATTTATGCCAACACATGAAAATGAACACTTGAAATATGTTTAAAGGGATTATTGTGTACACAGCAATAGTGTAGTGTAGGGCTAAACCAGTAGGCTTTCTCTTACATGTTCTTCATTGTAATGATCTAGTACACATCTTTGTCTAAATGACTAAGTACCCCAGTTGGTCCTTCTGTGGGCAGATGATGCCCCACAATGACTCTGTAGCATCTGGCACAGCTCTAAAAATGGGCCAGAAAACTTTCTGGCACTTTGCTTTTTAACTATAGAGAAAATACGCTTTTTCTTTGACTTTGAAATGGCAAGAACTGCATAAAATAAAGTCACCCTAAGAGCACTATTTTGGAAAGAGCTAACGAATGAAAAGAGGCATCTCAGAATAAAATTGAGAGTGAGCAGCAATGACAGAGGAAGAAGATCTGATTATATTGCAGGAAGCCAGAGTGTTTTTCTTTTCTTAACCTAAAAGGGACTTAGTTTCTGCTATTTGTATGTGAATAACTGACTGCTGTAAATAGTTTCTGATTATCTGTGTCTTTTCTTATTAAAAATAAATTGGGAGCTGTGGTGCCCTTATGGAATGATCACACAGTTATGGGTCCAGAGGGCACTTGCTATCCAGCTAGTGGAAGTTTGTCCCCTCCCCTCTGCACTGACAAACCACAGGCCATAGCAAAACTCCACCCCGCCCCCCTTCAAGGGGTGGGCTACAATTGGCAGAATTGCTTATCTGTTTTAACCTTTATTCCTGAATACCAAAAAGATCCTCCCTCTCTCCCAACCTGATAAATGTACAACCTTCACATTAAACTAGAAAGAATGCTCCTCTGACGGCATCTCCCTGAGAGTCTTTTGTCTCTCATCTCTTATCGGCTCTGGGCTCTGATCAAGAAGGATGGTTGCATGATAAGAACCACACCCACACTGTGCTCCCCATGTGGCTTCCCGCTGTGGCTGCTTCGCAGGACAAGGGAAGCCTCAGGGTGGGGATGTGCATGGAGGAGATTCGTTTCAACAGATGATGCCCACATGGTCAAGATGAGTAATTGTCTATCTTCCCACACACACACAGCAGTGTGATGGGCCTCCCTTTACAATAAGAAAGAGTAATGTCTTTGGCTTTGGGTGGACAGCCACTGGCTTTGTCTCATGTGTTGTAAGGGCAGATAGACATTTTTTCTTACTTTATTCTCAACTTGAGCCAAGGTAACCAGCCAGATATGGCTTAGTCATGTAGTCAGGTTCTATTATCTCTTGTGCTTCTTCCTTTCTCTATGGCAAGCTAAGGTCCCCCTCCTTCCATTCTACTAGCTTCATTACTACAAGACTAACTAAAATGACCCAGAACTTGGGATTTTAAGCCAAAAAAGCTGCCCCCTGATGCTACAGCCAACAAGCACCACTTGTGGCATAGTTCAAATCTCCAGGTTTTTCAAAGCCCCTCAATGGCTCATACCATGGATTCCATGCAGCGGGCAATAACTAAAAAGCACTGACAAGACTGGTCTGATGCAGAGATAGCTCTCTAAAGAGCTTTCTTTCCCAACAACACACTGGCAGACACAGCATTTGCCAACATCTGCTTGGGCCCCCTGCTGCTTGACTCCTGAGCAGCTAATTAGCTATTATTCTATTTTTCTCCCTCTTCCCAAAAATCCTTGCTTGCTCCTGCTTTGGTTTAATTTAAAAACTTTTTCTAAGATCAAACTCCACGCTCCACGTGGGCATCCAAAAGGCTCATGGGAACACAGGGCAGAAGACCTACCCTTCTGTTTCAGCAGAAACAGCATGTGGTACACCCTTTCTCAAGTGGTGATTGGTTAAAAACACCTTTCAGGTTTCTGTTACCCTGGCAACATATCTGCTTCCTCATGGGATCCTGCCACCTTTGATTTTGGCCACATGGCTTTAAAAAAAAAAAGCCTGTGATTTAATTTTTATTAAAGTATGCCTTACCGCTAAAGTCATGCCTTGCCTTACTCAGATTGCAATTTTTTTCCTGATAAAATTAAAATTTTAAATTTTAATGATGAACAAAGCTGTATTTTTGATATCACAGCAGCGCAGCACACTGACACCCGCCTCCGGGTCAGAAGCAGGCAGCACATCTGAAGCAGCTGTCTGTAGAGGTGTGTAAAACAGAATTTTAAACCTTAAAAACGAATTTTAGAACTGATATTCTTAAAAGTAAACTGGGATATTTGGAAATTTTTAAGCTGCTGTTTTCTTACTCTATTCCCATTTAAAAAGCCTCTCCATGCAGGCCAACTCACCACAGGCTGGGTGCTGCCTCGCAGAGGCATAACAGACTTTAAACTTTAAGAGTAGATTATACACCTGATATTTTTAAAAACAAAATTGTATGCTGTTTTAACCTCTAAATTTTTTTAACCTCTAAAAAGTGTGTTTATAAAGTAAAATTTACAGATTCCTGGTATTGATTCAACTTCACAGCAATATTGGACTGATCTTTATTTAGAAAATCTAAACTGTAGAAAACTGGTATTCTGTAATTACACAATTACATAATTCTGTGCTTATGTCCTTTTATAACATAATTTTTGAGTTTTAATTATGTTAAATTTTCAACTCGAAAATTTAAAGCTCAAACTTAACAGATAAGAACCGTAACATCCCTATTAATATAAGAATTACTAGGTAATTAATAATTTATGTATTATGCTGATATTAAATTGGCATTATTAAAAACTGTAACACCCAAATACTGTGCTTTATTGAGACTAGAGTGTTCACTTATAGCTGCAAAGGGTGCAAAACTTTAATGTGTTCAGATGTATAATTGTACAAATGCTAACTGATACAATTAATTCCAAAGTAAGCTTTATTCGATCTCTTATTATATAGTCATATTAATTAATTTGGCCCCTGGCTATTCATATGCTAGTCATACAAAATAATAATTAATTTGGCTTTTGTTATTTATTTTCTAGTCATAAGTAAATATATGTTTTTCCAAACTTAAAGTCTAAGGCAAGTAACTAAAAAGCAATATATGTTTAAAAAAATATAGCTGCCTTCTCATTTCTCTTCACGTTTAAAATAAAGCCTCTAGTTCAAAAAGACAGCTTGTCTTGTTCCAAGACCCTAAAGAAGACAAAAGTAACTATTTTTTTCATGGTAACTAATTAAATAAATGTCTATGTAAGATTCTGAGGTCCTAAATGATGTTTTTAAGGTTACACAAATACAAATTTGAAAGGTATAAAGAGATATATAAATGATGGATTATATTTAAATTCCGAAAAATTCAGAGTTTTAATTAATGTTTGCCTTGCTTCTGAGTCTAATACTGTTTTATGAACAACAGAAGCCAATCCCTGTAAAAAATCAGTAAATGCCTCATTTGGGCCCTGTATGATTTTAGCAAAGGACTCAGAACTTTTGGTAGAACACCAGGTAAATGTTCTTAACAATGTTCTTAAAAAACTGGTATCACTATTAATTAGTGTTTTAAAAAAAAACTGGTATCATTGTTACAAGACTTTAAATTTCATTTGATTGTCTCCAAATATAAACTGAAAAAAATGCTTCTCACCAGATTAACATGCTTCTCTAGGTCTGATTTATATATCTAGTCCTCTAGACAAACAAAATGTCCATACTTTTAGTTCAGAGTCATAACTTACTAACTCAAAAGTATAGCTCTACATATGTTCAAATAAATGCCTATTTACAGCTAACTGCTCCTTCTATAATATGTGCTTTAATACATACCTTTTGCTATAACTTAAGGTAAGTGACTAAACCTCAATGCAGATTACAAACAGTGGTAAAACCTTAAGATATTATCCCCTTTTGTAAAACTTAAGCTTTAAACTATCATGAGTAAAAGACACCAAATATATAAAAAACAACTTAAAAAATAAAAATTGGGCAATTTCTCTCCATATATTTAGTTATTAACAGCCCTAAAGCATGGTCCACTTATAGATGGGACGTAAAGAAACCCCTCCTCCCCAAAGGAAAAGATTTTCATCTTCTCACAGAAATCTATATTCCAGATATTTCAACAAATCCATGCTGACCAAGAAGATAGCCCAGCTCTTCTTAGAAGAAGGACCTAATCAAACTTCACCCCAAGGCCAGTACTAACTCACAAAAACATTTCTCAAAAGGAAGTTCATATCCAAAAGGAGATTCAGCCATGCTCTCCTGGCTTGCTCGACCACCCTAATGCTCAGTAATTCTTCTTGCCATGGGTTTCATCCCACTAACTTCTTTTTACAAGAAGCTCTATAGGTGCAAGGCCTTCCACTGTGACTGCTACATGAAAACATACTGGACACATAATTCCTGATACAAAGATCTATACACTGATTGGGTCTTTGAATTTTATTTGTCTTTACTGGGGCATTTTTCTTTGAAAAGTTTCTTTACAACACCTTCACATCACAAAACCTTTCATCCAATAGATCTTCTCTTATGATATATTCAACACTTACAAAAACTCAAAACATCCTCTCATCTCTCTCTATTGGCACACTCCAGGAACTCCCCTCCATCCTGGTATGATGGCGTGACCCTTTAGATAAAATATGGAAGGGACCCAACCCCCTCTTCACAATGGGAGGGGGTTTTACTTGTGTCTTTCCATAGGACCAGCCCAAATCTATTTGGGTCCCAGCCAGAAGTTTGTTTTCCTTAAGTTCAAAAGTTGATTCTAACCTCCAATGTGAGCACAATTAAGGTTAAATGATGTTCTAAACATGGATCTCTCTCTAACTCTACAGAATAGTTAGTCATAAAAGACTTCCCCCTCTCTCCTTCTTACTCTCCCCGTCCCTCTCCCTTCCTTCATTTCCAGGAACATACACTAAGCAAAGACCAGAAGGGCACACATTCAGAAGGCAGCCAGCTTCAATCCAGAAAAGGAAATATCATTACAGTGTAGTCCCAATCGCATCTTTACCATGGACATGATCCTTCCAGTACTAAGGTAACACCGACAAAGGTGAGGACCTCAAGGACCCATAAAAGCCCTTTTAGCTCAGTAGAATTCTGCTTTTGGAAGAGCATGACAGGGTGAATGTGCATTTCAAGTTCTCTTCAAAAACTGATACTCAGGCAGAGCTCACTGGTGTAGTCAGGTATTACTTTCATTGATAGGCTAGTGCCTGGGAATTTGTGCTCATAAATAATAAGAGTAAATGACACCTTGCATCTATTAGTGGAAGGCCTTGGAAAGTGGCTAAGGAAAATTAGCAGTTCTGAGAAAGCAGCACAGAAGACAGAGAAGGAAGTGAGTGTAGATTAGCACCGCCAAGTGTGCCAGGGGAAGGAAGGTTCCAGAAACCATGGCCACCAGTGTCCCAAATGTAAAGAGTAACTAGAGAAAGAAGGAGCTGGCTTCTCTGGACTGTGGTTTTCTTAGTAGCAGGATACAAAGTAGAGATACTTAATTGCAAGATAGGGATCAACAAAGATTGGAAAAAAAAACCACAATGCAACATGAAGGCTTCAATAAACATGGAATAAAGTCAGTCAGAAAATCGCTCAGTCTGGAATTCCTTTAATCTAGTGAAATGATTACTCTGCTAAGAAAGCAGGCATTGAGAAGATGGCAAACTGAAATGAATATTAAAATTCAGCTTTAAGTGATACTTTGTCACTTTAGACAAGACATCTTAGTTTATTTTTAAGCTGACAGTGAGAAATTGTATGTATTACTTAGAAATCATACTCCCTTAATGATGAAGGATCACTAGTGATTTATGTCAGTAATTACACCCTTTATTTTATTTATTTAGTTATTATTTATGGTGCCATTAAGTGTAGTTGTGATTAAGGCTACTGCCTTTTACCCATAGTTCATCTTCTGATTTGAGTCCCAACCAAAGGTTTCAAGCCAAGGACTCATGTCTGAACCTCAGTCACCATATAGAAATGATTTTTATTCAATTTGTAAGTACAAAGGTGAAGCTGATAGCTCTGACTCTACCTTCATCCAAGCCTCCTAGCTCAGAAGACAAGGTCAGCACCTAAAATGTTCTTCCTTAAAAAAAGAAATATTGCAATCTCACATAATATGTGTTTAGTATCTACTCTTGAACCCAAGCCCACACACATTAAACTATAGCAGTTTGGGAAGACAATCGGATTTTTCAAAACATGGAAATTATAAATTTTCACTATTTATTCTATTTATATGCTGTAATTTTGAAAAGCTAATGACACTGTCTCAGCTCAGTCTGCCATTAGGAAGTCAAAACAATGACTGGATCTCCAAACACAGAACAAATAACAATAACTAATAGCATATACTGTTTTTAGTGCAGGATATTCATTTTCATAGATGTCAAGAAATATCTCAATATCCCATTACCTCTCAGGTATTGTCAGTTATCCCTAAAGATGATATTTTCTGATTGAGGCAACTTAAATGATCCATATATTGAGTTTTTGAAAGTTTATAAAGGGTACCTTGAGGAACTTTTAGAGCAAGGCTAGTTTCACTAGATGAAGACCTGCTTTTAAAAATGGGGGTCATATCTTCTACTTCTGTCTTTCAAGCAGTGTAATGAAATATTGAGAGTACTTTTTTTTTCTCTGTAAAGGAATGAGTAATGAAAGAAAAATAGAGAAATCAATTTTAGATCCAGGAAACCTTGGGTCATATTCTAGTTATTTGGCAACTTCCTCGAGCCTTTAGGAAAATGAGGGCAAATAAAGTTTACCTCAAGTGACCGTTTTGAGGATTAGAAATAAGGACACGGCACATGGGTAAACCCAGTAAGTGTTATGTGCTAGCAGCCATAAGCAATGTCCATCCTAGCAAATGGAAAATAGTAAGCACTTAACTATTTAATTGGAAGCTGTTGTCATGGCGCATTGCAGCATGCCACTGAGTGTGCTTAGCATTAATATTACTCACCTGATTGAAGTGCATCATATTCTGGGTAGGATTGCCCCAGTCAAAAGCTTGGAGTTGACCAGAATTGACAGCCTATGGTGAAACAAAAGCAAAAAATACATTACAATGATATAAGAAAACGTGCGTTTAAGGTTAGTGAGCAAGAAATACACTAAGAAGGTTGCTATTCTGCCTACTCATTAGAAAATTAGTCAAATAATGTTTGGATAGCGCTTCACTGAACTGATATAAACTCTTATGCTCCTCATATCTTTTGATTGAAAATCTGCAGATAATAATGCCTTCAAATGCTACACATTGGATTTCAGGAATTTATATCCACATACATTTGTGGAAGCTTTACCTACACACTTTGAACACTAAGAATGACTATGAATGTTATTAAACAACTTGGCTATCTTCCTCCAGCAAGTGTTCTTATGCTATTATGAATGTATTCTTTATTGTTAAACATTTTTGTCATTATTAGGAGAAAATTCAGCGAATGTGGACTGCTTGATGCTTCTCTGCAGGACCAAGCCATATGTCCTGCTGTGAGCAAGAGCCACTGGCTGAGTGCTGGAAATGGTGGGAATGGCTATCTTTACACCTTGGTATTTAGACTTCAAATATATGAGTAGAAGTATTCAGACACTTAGAGTTTCCTTGATTCTGTTATTTGCCACCTATTACCTCTGTGGTAGTGATACTGGATACTGGAGGAGGCAGATACTCCAGATTTACAGCAAGCATTTAATTATCCTCAGAATACAGTAAAAATCTATCTTCCCTTAGCTTGCACCTGTATTTTTCTACACTCATAGCTTTAATCCTTTTAGTTTAAAATTTTCACTTCTACCATATACATATACTTTAAAGTAAAGATATATAGTAAATATATAAATATATGTTATATAGTAAATATATATAAAGTAAAAAAAATGTGTATATATGTGTGTGTGCATGCACACGCTCATGTTGTGTGTACTATATTAAAATTCCACACATTTTAAGCAGTGAGGGATAGCAGCGTGTACTATCTGGCGATTATATTAGAATATATATATTATATTCAATATGTATATCATAAATATTATATATATATATATATATATAATATATATGTAAGAATCTGGAGTCTAGTGTCTAATAAGACTATTTTGTACCCAGGCTTGAGTGGTGACTCAATCTGCTATGCAGGGCAAGCTATTTGTGAGGCACAAATGGTGACAGCATGCTTCTAACAGGACTGTGAGATTAAGTGGGAAGATGTGGATAAAGCACACAGCCCTGACAATGTGCAGCAGAATGCCTTTCACCAGCACCACCACAGGTATGTTTTGTTTGAGATGCTTGAGACCAGCTATGCTCTTGATTTCAGAGGTTTTAAATACACACATATATATATGTATATATATATATTAAAATTTTGGAATTACATGGATGTTATCAGTTGAGCATGCCTAATCTGAAAAATCTTCAAAGCATGCTGCTCCAGAATCTAAAATGTTTTGAGTGTAAGTGCTGGATTAGAGAGAGTCAACCAGTACTATAGCTAGATTACATCACTACCCTTGCCTTAACTGTCTGGATACATTTTGAACAAATGCTGACTCCCCATCATTCCAAATGTCTATGAAAGGAAAGACCCAAACTGTAGATCATAAGGCATTGACTGTAACATTTGTAGAATGAGGATGTAGCTGCCTCCATTGAAAAATTTTCATATGAATTCAGCGAGATGAACGAAATCATATACAAGAAGCAAGAAGATCCACACAGTAAGTGCTCAAGGACTGTGAACTTGAATTTGCATTCCTTGGGAGGCCAGGGCCATTATAAGTTCTACCCATGTCCTCAGCATAGGAGGTCCCATACTTAGACCAGACTTCTTGCACAGAAACATGAAGGCTATCTCCCTAGAAGTGAAACTTCCAAACTTTCCAGCTTCAAAGCACACTACAGGATGTTAGTATATATGTTAAAATGCAAATTACTCTCCCTAACTCGCATTTCTTCTCATACACAGATAGATGACATTATGCTTATTGTTTTCAAATTTTAAGAGGATGGGACTAAAGTGAACAAGAATACAGGCAAAGTTACATGAAACATTAATATACACACATGCACATCTTGGCTCAGGAAGTTATACAACTTAATTGAACTTGATTTATCTCCAACCTTACTGGATATTGAGTAATTGTTTCAAAGAAAATTGGAACTGTGGGCAAACTCACAAACTATTCATCTATTTTAATCCCTCCCTAGAATTTCCTTTGTTCAGAATAAAGTGTTCTTTCTGCATTCTGAATTGCCCCATGGGCTAACTGGAAGATGAACAGGTCTTTCTGGAATCGACTGTATCATTTTACATAAAGTTGTATTGAAGCTAATGATTTCCCAGAAGAGGATACATAAGCCTTCCCCAAACAGGCTGAGGGAGGAACCTAAGGATGATAACTCACTCAGAGTATGTGGGAACCAGGTTCCGAACACACGCAGTGAGACAAGGAAAGTAGACAGGAGTAGAAGTAACCAAAAGAAGGAATTGGTGCTGATTCTAGAAGCCTCATCATGACAGGCAGGTACCTGCACACCCTGCATGGAGCTCTCTGGGAGGACAACATAAGAATTTTGCAGAATATGGATATGCCAGTCAGGGAGAGAGAACATGTACCTGGGCCCAGTGCATCATGTTCTGAACAGATGTTCCTGCAGGGCTCTGTGCCATGTAAACATCCAAGCGACTCTGTAAAGAGATCATTTCTTATCTCGTCATGAGAGGCCACTCACAATACATGCTCAGACATTTGAAAAACACTTCAACATTCTACTTATAATAAAAATTATTATCTTTAGGAAAAAATGTATTTCCATGTCTTTGAGGACATATTAGCCAAGGAAGCCCATCTTTAAGAAAATTCTCCTACAGTTAGTGGTCATCTGACTGGTTGGATGCAGAAGACTATGTAACTTTTCTTTCCTGACTTACCTCACACAGTCAAGGGGTTAAAAACCTCATTGGCTCTCTCCTTTACTTTGTATATATAAAAGGACATTAAGAGAAAGTTTTGAGGAGCTGGAGGGATTGCTCAGTGGTGAAGGGTACGGACTGCTTTTGCAGAGGACCTGGGTATAATTCCCAGTACCCACATGGCAAATCACATCTGTTTGTAATGCCAGTTCCAGGAGCTCTGATGCCCTCTTCTGGCCTCTGCAAGCACAGCATGCACATGGAACACCAACAAACACACAGTCAAAGCACCCATACACATAAAATAAAAATAAATACATCAAAAATATAAATGTAAGAGAAAGCTTTACTCACAAAACATTTGGAACAGATCTACATGTTTCCATTCATTGCTAGATTTAAAAAATGTGTTAAATATTCCGTGGGAGCCTTTGAATGTTTGTAGGATGCAATTCCTTACACTTTCAAGTTCATTTTTAAGTATAAAAATTATTTTTCTACCAATGTGAGAGTCAAAAACATTTTAACACTTTTCAAAATTACATCTATTTATGATCAATCTAAAACTACTTGGAAAAAAGTAAAAAATCTCCTGGATTGAGTTCAGAACACCTGTACTATGTAGTAATACTGATTATTTTGAAGTTCCACAAAAGCTGCAGTGGGCCTCTGTTTGTGCTTCACTAAAGTAACTGTTCTTCCAGATGTTAGAGTATCCCATAATCCAGTCCTTAGCTACCAGTCAAAATGGGATTTAGCCAAAGAAGGCCTCTCTAGTCAAGGGTGTTGCTTTATTAAGTCTTTATCAAATGCTTAGGCCAACTTGGTTAGTTCTGCCTACCTGACATGTTTCCATCTACATGACATTCTCACATCTCGATGATGAGCAAGCAATGTTTCACTGGAGAGTTCAGTTGAGAAAAAAGAAAGGCAGTGGTCCAGGAATGCTTTGCATTAAACAAGCCTTCTATAAAAGCCTTGAGGCTGGCCATCAGCCCTGTAATCTCACCTGCTCAAGAGGCTGAGACAGGAGTATCATGAGTTCAAGGCTCATCGGGGCTACATAGTGAGTTCAAGGCCAGCCTGGGCAGCTATTTAAAAAATAGATGGAGACAGGCTCTTGGCAGAAGTCCTTGAGATAGATGAGGATCATCTTCGGGTATGTGCCACCTCTGGTTTCAAGCATAATCCATGTCTAGCTGGGAAGTGAAGTGACTCTTTTTGTAGCCAGGAAGATACTAATTATACTCCAAAAGACAAAAAGGAGACCTTGTAATATGGTTTCCACAAAATCCAAAGGGAATTCTCATCTCTTATGCAATCAAATCACTGGGTTCCAGGAAGTTATTACTTATACCTACCATGTTTAAGTTTTGAGGATCAAATCCAGCTAGAGAAAACAGGAAGTTGCTGCATATAGGATAGAATATCTTCCGGTTGCACACTTTAGTAGCAATGAATTGTTCAAACAATGTGTGAGTGGAGAACATTTTGTCACCAAACAATACCTACAAGATGGGTGTAAATATCATTAAAGGTCACAGATATGGATTTCAAGAGTAGAGAATGGTTGTTCATCCAGGCAAGGCTGGACAGGTGACAGTACTGGTCCTGGGTAAAACCATGAGCCTGGTGAAATTTTCTCTTTGTAATACTCCTAACTCATCCCTGATGCTTTTCATGAGAATCCTTCATTGGAATGTTCTGGGCATGCTCTGTTAGAGAACAGCCTACACAGGGATTGGTAAACCTTTGAAGAAAGCATTTCTGTGTGGTTCTATATTCTCTTTCTTATAACTTAAAAATTTAGTTTCTATTTATCTGAATTTTTGTAACTGGACACTGGGAAATTTGGTATCTACTAAACAGAGTTACTGTGAAGGGGATGAGTTGCATTTGAAGAACAAGTAAGGAAGTTTCTGGAACCTAGCAGTTTCATAACAATTATTGTAAGCAATGACTGCAACAGAGACATGGGATCTTTCCTTCCACAATCCTTTACTGCTCTCCCAGAAATAAAAGCTTCATCTCAAATAGAAAATCTCTACCGATGAAATTTCAGGCAAGGCTGAAAGTGTGTTGAAGACACCTTGTGAATTCTAGAACTCTACCGTATCACAGCACAAGGGAATGTCGAATCCCTGTGTGTATCAGTCAGATCCAGCCTTTATTTCACCACGGTGAATTTCATATTATTAGGGGAGGTGAAAAGATGAATTTTAGTTGTTAAAAGTTTTAGAAACAACCATTTACTGTAAAAACTGGCACAAACGTCTTCTAAAGGCCTTTATTAACTGGCTATTGCACAACAACAAGAACAACAACAGCAATAACAACACCCCAACAATAATAATGGACATTTTTTTTTTGCACTACAAGTTCTTATACTGTCTTTGGTAAACTAGATCCATTAAATTCTTAAATGGTATAACTTACTTCAATTCTGAGTTTGAAAAATTTTTGTATTATAGAATTGAAGGGAATACCTATTTAATAAAACATGTACTACTCTACGAAACATCATTAGAATATATAAAACACTATGACCTAATTAATGTACCTTTTATGTCAAAGAGGAAGAAGCCAGAGAGAAGGATAAAGGAAAGAGAAAAAGCAGGAGGGCGGGAGGAAGGAGAGGGAAGAGATGGAGCCGAAAGGATGAGGAGAAGGAAGAAGAAGGGAATGACAGATAAGGGAAGATGACATTCTATTAAACTAGTTAATGTTCCTCAATTCTTGAGGTCAGAAGGCAATAATAGGCCATTGCAGATATTAACTAATTTGTTCTATCCTGTTCTTCATTTTGTCATAATTACTACATAATTCCAGCAATTACTCTACTTGCCAAATTGTAACCCTGCGTAATGGTCCCTATCATAATTTAAAAATTGTGGTGGCATGTATTCATAGTGTGAATTTATGTTCAAGAAGATTATTGACATCTATTTAGTGTTCTGAGTGTAAAAATCCAAATTCCCACATGAATAAATAATTCGACCAAAAAGCAATATGTAATCTGAATAACTGAACGTTTTTGTTTTCTTTTTTATCAATAATATCTTTTCCATCCATATGTGGGAAAAATGCTTGACATGAAGTGACCAGTAAATTCATGTAGTTAACCACAAAAATACGTGAAAGATGTCATATTTTTCACATGGACCCTTGTTCTTTCTTGTGAAAGTCAGCTTTCCCAAATGGAGGAAGAAATAGCATGGCAATCCTGTATTTTACTCCATATCTAGAGCCATTACTATGCATTTAGCTAGAGATAAATGATTACTCTTTCATCCTGACCTAAAGGAGAGTATAGTAGTTCAGGCTAGCAGAAAGTCAAGCACCTGCTTACAGGCAAGCACACTACTGTGCAGCTGTAATCCCAACTTGCTCCTGGAGAGGGCATATTTGTCACACAATAGTAGGCAGACAAGTTCTGCTAAGAGTACTTTTGTGAGAATTGAGCCATTTTGTATTTTTAAAAATATGGTACCACACAATATTGTGATCGTGGGCTAGCAAGATATGATGCTTTACATATCATCTCAATGATTTTTGCAACTTGACAAGACCTACCCATTAAATAAATGTAAATATATGGCTTGCCAAGCAGGACATGGGTTAGGTTACTTCTCCAATGGTCTACTCAGTGGGCATCCTTATGTATGCATCTGTGAGGGTCCCGGACTTACAGTTTTTGGTTGATATTGACCAAGTTCTGAAACTATATTTGTTAGAGTATACCTATGACCCTTGTACCTGGGAAGCTGAGGCAGGAGGATTGCTACAAGTTTAAAGTCAGCTGTTTGCTCTGTATAGCAAGTTTAAAGCTAGTCAGCATCCCCTACACTTTCCCCAAATAAAACCACCACTACTACCCAAACATTAGAGAAACCATTACACATAATCAAAATCATCACCCTCTTTAAGTTGCCCAATAAGAATCAGATTCAGGTTCTGACTTGAGCATCCATTGGTGGGATGATTTGAGAAAGGTTGCTCAGCTTATGGGTCTCAAGCTTTTATTTTAAGAATCGAAGATAGCATTAGCAATCGAGTAAAACAGAGAAAGTCAAAAGGGAAAAGGTTCAGTGTAAGCTGTAGATTTGAAAGACAGAGACAAGAAAACAAATAAATAAATGCCCAGAGGCAGGATACGATGTGAAAAGGAACAGCAGCAAATGAATGCCAAGCGCCATGCATTTAAATATATATTAATAATCTTATGAAATATTTGTTGAGCATGTTATTGTTCAGAAACAACGCTTGTATACATCTCAGTGAATATCCTAGCATGTTAAGTTCCACCCACCTTATAAATGTGAAAAACACAGTTTAGAATGATTGAATAGCTTACCCACAGCCACAAAGAGCAGGAGGCAGATGAGCTCCATAAGCCTAACTCTCACTCAAGTCCTTTTATCTGTTCTTATGTGGATTGAGATACATTTAATAGGAAATTTAATGAAACGTCACAACATGGAACATTCCCCAGAGCAGAGATCATATGGTAGGAAAAACAAAAACCTCTATGAGTTTATAAAGATGGAAAATCTTGGGCTGGAGAGATGTCTCCGTGGTCAAGAGCACATACTATTCTTGCAGAGGACCTGAGTTTGAGTCCCAGCACTTACACCACTACCTGACTTTGTGATATAATACAAAGCTACATTGGTAAAAAAAAAGGCATGGCACTGACAGAAAAACAGATACAGGCCAATGGAGAAGAATAGAGAAACTAGAAATAAATCGACACGTGACAGCCATGTGGCCTAGAAACACACATTAGGAAAGCAGCAGTCTCTTCAGTAAGTTGTGCAGCAAGAGTGTATGTGCATGTGCAGAAAACAGAAGCTAGTCCTCTTACTGTAACAGAAAAATAAACTAAAAATGGATAAAGTTTACATGCAAAACCTGAAACCCTCAGAAGAAAGTGTAGGAAAACTGTTTTGGGGATGCTGGAATTGTGGAAGAATTTAAAAATAACGTCTTCACATCATTGGGAACAAAACCAAAGGTAGCCAAATATGATTTCATAAAACTAGGATGCTTCTGAACAGCAAAGGGAACAATGAATGCCCACATGGAAAAGGAGAGAATATTTGTAAATTATGCATCTGATCGGGTTGATATTCGATGTATATAAGGGACTCAGCTTAGTAGCATACAAATCTGATTAGAAATGTGGGAGAGAATTAATAGATGATTTTCAGAAGAGGATGCATATGCAGTCTCCAATTGTGTGCAAGAGAAATGCTCAGCCTTATCCATCACCAGGGAAAAGAATCAAAACCGCGGGGAGTTACTTCACTCCAGTTAGGAAGCATCTTATCAAAAGTATTGAAGGTGTTGAAGGTATTGGAGATGTGGGGGAAAGGACAGTGAAGCTGGGATGGGGATAGGATTGCTCAGAAATATCAGATGGGTCTCACTTTAGTTGTGATTGGCAGGTGATGTGGGAGAGATGTTTTATCGATAGAGACATTGACACTAGAGCAGAAGGCATCAGGACAAGTTCCCTGTGCCTGCTTGTAAGATAGCACAACATCAACAAACCTGCATGGAACCCTTGATCAACCTCTGACACCATCAAAAGTGTCACACGTCTTCTCTTGATATCTGTGGAAACAGAAAGACTTATAATTCCCTCTGCTTTAAACTCAAGAAATTCACCTACCTTGACAGCTTGTCTGGAAAGGGTAGTTAATTTTTTCATAGGACTTCGAGTGTATTTTACTGTGACTACTGGAGCTAGTGCAAAAAATATCTTGATCTTTTTAGCCAGTTCTGGGTTTGTAGAGAACGCTATGAATGCTGCAGGGAAACAAGACATTAGCTTATATTACAGTTCATTGCAAAGGATTATAAAAATAGCTATCCTGAAAACACAAAACGAAACAAAATGGGAATACTATTTATGGGGAGGAATTTCTAAATTTCTCAAGGGTAGAACTGGGTCTTTATTGACCCTGGAGAGTGCAAGTATGCTTGAATAGAGAGTGTTGAAGAGGGGCTTCAGTCATGCTTTGTGGAGCACGTACATTAAATTCTAGGGGCCATATTAGCTAACCTCAGTGCAATAGAAAACCAAGCTGTCATCTTAGCTTCTGATGCATTAACTGAGAAAGTTATCTCCTTTGTATGAATCCCAGTTTCTTTGACATATAAATGAGGATAATAGAACCCTCAGTAAATGACTGTTATGCATATATAAGAGATTACATTGGCATGCACACACACACACACACATATACAGTTTCATATACATTAAAATATTACATAGGAAATATATAAAAATAAATCTTAAAATGCTGCTTGGTACTTTTACCCTTGGGAAAAATTTCTAAATTTAATAATCTAAAAAAAAATATGGATATTGTGTTCTCAAATGTTTGCATTTTTCAACAACAGTGAGAGGTCCATCTTTTGATTGTGAGACCTTCAAGGCAAAAATGGGAACCTTGGTTATAGTTGTTCCCTCAGAGTGTAACCTGGGTTCTCAATGTTTGGTGAGAACACAAATCAAGTCCTATCAACCTCCAGATTCAGTGTTGGGGACAAATTCCCCACAGTTATCCTTGCTCTATTTAGTCTTCAGACACTACCCAGAGGAAATGGTTTCTCAAAGTCCCCAAACTAGAGACTACAGAGAAAAACAAAAACTAATCCCTCCCACAAACACAGAAGGCAATCTCTGACATTGACTGCACCTGCCCCAAACACACCTATGGTGGTACCCTGCGAGTGGCCCACATAAAAGAGCTGCTTCTGTCCACTTTTCTCCAAGATCAGATTGATGGTGGCTGGAAGATCATATTTAGCCATCTCATCCAAACTGCCAAAGGAAAGGAACAACGGAGTTAGAAGAGATGTGTGGTTGTTAGACCCGCAGTATTTGCAAACATTCCCTGCAGACAGAGATAACGGCTTTGTCTTTGTATCCATGAGAGGAGAGTGAGAACCGTGTGAGTCTCCATAAGTTTTCAGGATGCCATATTCACTGCAGAAGCGCAACCGTCAGGAGACTGGAATAAAAAGGATCAGAGGTGAAAGCCTGCTGATACCTCTTCTGTGAGGCTAAGTCGTGTTCCATTTATCCTACAGATTTAGGAAATGTCAGTTGATTTCCAGAAAGAATGCAAGAGAGAGGCCATGGAACGGGTGGTCTTAGAGATCTTGGTGGCGAGGTTCTTAGCTCCCGAGGAGGTGCAAGCTCAGTTCCTGTGACTAAGACTAAGGCTTTGGGAATAGACAGCATCTCCAGCTGCTGTTGGCAGATCTCTGCTCCTTAGCCACGTTTTGATCAGGACAGACAGACACTCTTCCCTCACCCAGTCATTCACACCAGGAAGGAAACAGGGCTTTAAAAACAAGTCATGGTATAGTAACTAGAGCGTTTCTTCTGAGACGGAGGAAAGCCTGGTTTTGTGTGTGTGTGTGTGGGGGGGGCGGTGGTGGAGGGGATTCTGGTTTCTTTCTTGCAGATTGCACTGGGTACATTTGAACAGAGAAGTTAAAAACCAAGAGGAATTTATGCTTGTGAGTAAACACGTACACACAGGCTTCTCTTACCTGAAGGCCCAGTATTGAGGTGATTTCGGCGACAAACTCAGGTGTTTTCTGGACCAGGTATTTCCTCTGCTGTTCCCCAACCACACATCATAACCACGATCCGCCAGAAGAAAAGCCAAACTGTTGTTGGGCAGGTTGCAAATCCAGTTACTGGCGGATGCAATTAAGCCATGCTGCAGATACACAGCTGCCTTCGGAACTGAAAAACAGAGGTAGCACCTGTTTCCCGCCCGGCTCCCTCTGTCTGCTGCAAACCTGCTTTCCTACTTCCTCACACACAAGCAAAGGCAGGAGGTGAGATTTTGTGCCAAGAGAGCCCAGGATCCAGTTTTTTAGGGACTCTTTACTCGGACACGTAAATATATCCTACTTTCGTCACTTATAAGGTGAGGATTATGTATCATGTTATATTGTCACCTAGATGTTTGTTAGAACCAGACTTCCTCATTAAAAATCTCTCTTAAGGCCGAGTGGTGGTGGCGCACTCCTTGAATCCCTGCATTTAGAAGGCAGAGGCAGGAGGATCTCTGTGAATTGGAGACCAGGTTGATCTACAGAGTGAGTTACAGGACAGCCAGCTTATAGCAGAGAAACCAAAAAACCAAAAAACAAAAACAACAACAACAAAAAACAAACAAACAAAAAACAAAAAAAAAACCAAAGCAAAACACATAAAAAACAAAAATTCAGAACAAAACAAAAATAGCAAACGCTCTCTCATAGGGCAGATTTAAGGATTCAGTTAGAAATAAGTATGTAGATTCAGTTCAGAATAAACACATGAAAGACTTTACAGCAAAATTAGTTCTACTACTATTTTCATTCATATTATTTTATTTCTTAAGAAGAGTCTCCTTGCGGGCTGGAGAGATGCCTCAGAAGTTTACGGCACTGGGAGCTCTGGAAGAGGACTGGCATTCTATTCCCAGTACCCACAATTCATCACTAGTGTAAGACTAGGACCAGGGGATCTGACACCATCTTCTGGCCTGCACAGGCACCAGGCACACACTAAGTGCATGGACAATGTATGCAGGCAAAATGTTCGTATATATAAAATAAAATAAATCTAATCAAAAGAAGCATCTTATTAAAACTTTTAGGCTTTCCCGAAATAATTCAAATGATGACAAAGCTTCCATTTGTTGAATGCTTGCTTGAATACCTGGCGCTCTGCTTGATTTGATAGGTATTGCTTCATTTGATTTGAACTGGTGGGAAACAGATTGCAACATTTGTGAGCTGAATTTTACAGATCGTAAACCTGTTCATTTGAAAAAGCCCTACTCCCAAATAGAGAACTGGAATGTTTTGCCTAAGAAGGAGAAAAGAAAACTGAAGGAGTTAGGATCCTGGCAGTGATTTGTGATGCTGTTTTTGGTGCCGCAGAAGCCATTTCTGGCCACGTTTCAGGCTCTACTGCCCTCTGGTGGTAAGGAGGCCTTCAGTCAGAAAGGGGCCCAACCATCTCACAGGAGAGATTTTGTCTGGTTCATTTTGGCAGCTACTTGGCAGAGAAGTTAAAGGAAAGTTCAGCGAGATTAGAAAGATTTATTAATGTAAAATGCTCTCAAGGACATTTACAAAGATAATAGTTATTTAAAAGTCAGAAGCATCGTTATATTTCCTACTTTTTAAAAAAAAATCTTTTTAATGAGAATTTTCTTGACACTTCCTCTGTTAAGAACTCAGTGTGGTAAAGAAGAAAGGGGCCAAGGACTAAGGGGAAGAGTAAAGTGTTTCTCCCAAATGGACCACTCTTGTGATCCAGAAAACTGGAAAGGGCTCTTTAATGAAATGTGAAGTTAGGATTAGTAAGATCATATGTGCTTAAAAGAATAAGTCACACTGATTTGTGTGGAGATGAGATTATACATTAGTTACCCTCAGGCACCCCAGTCACCAGGTATTGTAATTGAAGAGACTATGTCCAGACAGGGATTGAATAACACTAAGGCTGAGAAAAATTTTCAGGTTCCGGAGAGCTTTGGAAGGCAAACTGATAATACACCATGGTGACGGACTGCGTTAGGATGCCGGTGAGATGACTTCTGGGTTTCTGGTCTTCCAAACTATGGCGGTACTATTGGGATGCAGACACATTTCCTTTTATTTTGGTATTTGTTTGATAGAGGGGCAGATATACGGGGAAAGGGAAAGTCCAAACAGTATATATGAAAATGGTCAAAGTGTAAAGTTGCACAAATTAAATAGAGGCGGGCATGCATTTCCATGTCGATTTCATGCATTTGATTTCAGAGCAAAGTAAATCATACCTATTTTCCTTGAACATCCTCTCCCATGAGGAATCCGATATATTCCAAGGATATAACCATCCTCCGTCACAACATTGTACTGTTCATAAGGATAGCCCCAGTAGGAAATAATTTGACTCTGAAAAGGAGGAAGAAAAATACATATCCATGATTCAGTTTGCTTTTTGCTTACACACTGCAACATAGTCCTTTAAATATCAGTCTACAGTTCACCAACTTATGAGTTGGGCAGCACTGCTTAGCAGAAAAAAATTAAAACAACTTGGGAAATATTTCAGGAAGGGACAGAACGCAAAGGGTTAACATGACGGTGATGTATTACCAGACACTGGTTCAAATTTAATATGTTTTGGCAACAAAAAAAAAATGTGTATAGTTGGCTAAAGAGGGAAACCACAGGAGACTGTGACATACCTTGGGGCTAATGACAAATGAGCACTATCAATTTGCCTCTAACGGGATATGAAAGGAAGTTGTTATTAGAATCCAGGAAGGGAAAATGAAGAGCCCCCTCAAGGGAGATGGCTGGCTAACCTAGAGTCTCAAGGATAGAGCAAGGGCAATTGAAAACCAAACAAACAAATAAAACAGCTTGATATCACTTTCCCCTTTCTTTTCACCCCCTGCTCCAGACTTTCATTGGCTAATTGGATCTATAAAACAACATTTGAGGGAGTGTTGCAGAAGTTTATTTTTAGTTATATGTAAAATAATTGTTTTGTGCATTGTTGGGAAAAGGAATGCATAGGCCTTGGCATTTTGTATTGTGTACAGGTGTTGGATTTCTGTGCGATGTTTGATTGCTTATGATCTGTATCTGAGTAGTTCTGAATCAATAAAAACACCTGAGCTGAGAGCTCAAGGTTTCTGAGGTTGGTGCTGGCCAGGATGGTGGTTCCCTCTGCTGAGGTTTGGTAGGGTTTCCACGCATGAATATGCCTTCTCTTATTGAGCAGTCCAGCAGCTAAGGACTATGAGGGAGCTTTAGACCAAGTACTTATAGGTCAGTCTTTTAAGTAGAAAGAAAAGTATTAAAGAATACAAAATGAATTTAGAAGGGCCAAGAGAAATTATGCTGTCCATAGTCATTCATGGAAAAGAGAATGAGAATTACAGAACATTAAAAAAAAAACCCCGAAAATCAGGAAAATTAATGATTTATCCAGGGCAGCATGTTAGGAAGAGAAAAGTGTATGGTTAGAGAGAAAGCAAGTTTAGTTGCAAAGCCTATACTTCTATCACGAGGTTACACATTTGCTCATGGCTAGCATGACACATGCTTAAGTCATGGTGTTACCCAGAACAGTGGTTAAGAAACCCAGATTCTGGAGACAGACTGTAAGGTGTGGGACTCCTGCTGTTCCATTTAGTAAGAAAGCATAGCGTGGACATTTGTCATCTACCTTTCCTATATAGCATTATTTCAATCCACTTCTGACATAATTTTCTTTGGGTTTAAAGGTACATAAACCAACACTGGTTTACTGAACCCCAAAGCACACCACTGTCACTCACTGAATCATGAGGATGCGATACACAAAGCCCCAGGAAGAATTTGATAGTATGCTAGCGATCAACCAAATAAATCCTGAGCCTCCTCTTCAGAAACCCACCACTAGATGGGAGCTCAGACCACCAGAATTGTTGCTCCATTGTCTCAGAGCTTCCAACCTTTGGATCAGTCCGTTTTGAAAAGGACCAGAAAAGAAAGTTCAGATTTAGTCATTAGAGAAATAAATTCTTGATACAAGAATTATATCTAAAATAGTGACTAATTAGTAATTGCTCATCTTAAGTGTATTTGTTTGTTTGTTTGTTTTCTCAATGATTGACTTACAATGTTCATATTAGCTTCTGGGTTTGAGATGCTCCCTTTCTTATAGCCATATGTGGGTCCAGGAAGAAGCACACAACATACTGCTGCTAAAAGCCACCACATTTGGAGTCTGCAAGGGAAAAGGAATTGTTAATGCATTTGTTGTCAAGGAAGACTCTTGCAAAGTGAATTTGATGTGAGCTTTTCATAGCCCTGTTGTGGAGGGGAGTAGAAGCATAAACTTCTAGACCCTGTCTTAACAATCAACACACTGTATTAGTAGGGATCCATTACATGGAAATCCCTACATGGTGACTTTTGATAAGAAAAGGAGGAAGGAGGGGAAAGGGGCAGGAAGGATGGGAAAATGTATAATAAAACAAATCAAGTCTTCAGTAGGTCACTGGACAAAAGAAATGGATAATTTCAGAAAAATGTGCAGACTAATATATGGCTCACAGAATGTTGACTGTTTCTAGGAATTGGATATTGCTCTTATTTTACTCTTTTATGGAACCTTATGATGCGCACCTCTGCCACTGAGCTATAACTCTGATAACTTAAGATAGTATTTTTTTTCCACTTACCTGAATGTAGCAGTAAGCTTTGATAAAATCTTAATGAACATAAGTTTGTCAACATGTTTTACACATTTGAAAACATTTGGATCTTTCACTCAGTAATTTTATTTACAGAAATAGAACTAAAAGAAAGATAGGCACGTAGGTACCATCCATTAAATATTCTTTATGATATGTCTAATATTGTATAATTTTATAAAATACAAGGTTAGTAAAATCAATTATGAGTAAAAAACAAAAGAACCAAATTATTCAGCAATAAAATACAATGTTTCAAAGTCAGTTGAAAGTGGATTGAAGACCTTAAAGTAAGTTCTAGAACTTTGAAACTGCTAGAAGGAAACACTTCACGATGTAGGGATTGGCAATAACTTTCTGAAAAAAAGCTTCAATTCCCAGGAGCATTGAGAAATGAGATTACATGGAACTAAAAAGCTCCTACACAGCCAAGGCAATAGAGGAAACTGGCATCTTACAGAGTAGGGGAAATCTCTGTCAGTTGTACATGCAGCAAGGGATTAGCATCCAGAATACATAAAGAAATAAAAACACGAAACACCAACCTCTCCCAAACAATTCAATAAACGAACAACTGAACCGATCAGACAATTCTCCAAAAGAAGCCAAGAAATATATGAAAAAGTGCTGAACATCTTTAGCCTTTGGAGAAATAAAAATAAAAGTGACACTGAAACTCTATGGTACTTAAGTTGGAATGACTATCATCTAGAAAAGAAGTGACAGCAAAATTGGCAAGGTCACAGGACGAAATGAGCTCTCACACACAGTTGGTGGAATGACTCCCTAATGCAGTCACTATGGGATTCACATGGAGAGTCCTCCTAAAATCAGAAAATTAGAACCACCATAGAAGCCCAGAGAGATGGTTTTGTACCATACCTGACAACCTGAGTTCGATCCCTGGAACCGAACATTTAGTTAGGGTTGCTTGCAGGAGTATATATGAAGGTTGTCTACAGGAACACGGGCTATTTATAGGCAGCTACATCACCAAAGAAGGCTCACCCTGGCAACCATTAACCACTTGCACTTAGGGATGTATAGCACCTCTGGATCATGTGTGCTGACTCCAGAGTTGCTTGTGAGGCTCTTATGCCCCCCTATCTCTCTCCCCTCATGGGTCCCCTGTCCATGGCCTCTTGAGCCCCTCATGACTGCCTTGTGAAGCTCTCTGGCAAAGTCTCCTGAGCCTTCCCTTAACTGCTTGTGTCCCACCTTCTAAGTCCTTCATGAACTCATGTACTGGCTTCTGAATTTTGCCTTTATTTTCTTCTCAAAAGGAGATGTTAGGGGCCTAGTCTTGTAAGGGTCTCTTGTAGGTGCCAAAGCTTCTCTAATTTGAAGAGAAGAATGGCCAGGCCATGCTGGATAAGAATGTTCCACAAAATATGCACAATTTGATTGGATTGTCATAGGTGCATACCATAAACTTGATTTACTTAAAAATCATAACTTATGGTGTTAAGGATAGCCAAAGTTCCACAACCAAGATACTAACTTCGCTTAATTTACTTTTCCACAAATATTTTATTTGTCTTTAACATTTTATTATTTGAATGATACCGTGTAATAATAATTTAACAAAGTTTATAAGAATACAGACGGAGAAAACTAGTTTAGTATGTCTGACTTTATCAATTCATTATCTTTTAAAAAGTCCATGTATAGAAGCCAAAGATAGGATGAGGTAAGGATTCCAAAATCAGAACTTCATCTCTCACAGGCTGCATTAGGTGGATACTCTAATCACTATGGAGGCAGCTGCTGTAATATTACTTGAATTTCATTGAAAAAATATATATCAGGAATGTGACCTCATGGAAGACTTCCTCACTGTCCAACAAAGAAATTATCTTTTCTCCAATACAGGCTATTTGTTTTTTCCTTTTCCTACTATAGTCAGGGAATCGGGTGATTTCTAAAAGAATTGTAGCTTATTGAATTTTTTGTTTCACAGTGTTAAATAGTCTACGTAAAAGCTGGTGGATTATATGCAGGCAGCCCTTATAGCAACACATTTAGCACTGATGGAGATATATAAAGAAAATGGAATCAAGAATGATAGAGGCTATTTCTCTGTCTATTGCCCTGTGATAGGAACAGTTGGGTTATTAATCGGACTACTAACGAGAGCTTATGTGGAGGCTCAGATACCATTCTTGACCAATTCACACCCTAATTCCCCACAGGGGAACTCTCAGAGTGTTCAGAAATAGAGGTGAGACTTGGGCAGGATGAATGCTGATCCTGAAGGTGCTGGAAGCTGTAACATGCCCTAGTAACAAGGAAAGCACAAAAAGTCTATCTACATATGTCTCTCAGATCAATTAGCTTTCTCAGTGGTAAAGGAAGCTAATGGTGAATTCTACAGGAAAAGCTCTGAGTTAAAGTTCTGGCTATTTTTCTCAGTGGTTATGGCAGCCTACACATTTTAGGTCTCATACTCTCAACATCAGAGAGCCAGGAATGACTTATAGACGTGGATTCTGTGCTCTCAGTCCAACCCTGTGCTCATTTTAGTTACACAATCGAGAAAGGATGTATTAGTTTTCTCTGTTACTATTAGCTATGTGGCTCTTCCACTCATTCAACTTCCGTATCTGTGTCATCAAGATTCTAACCAACACCTACATGTAGATTTAGCTGACGATATTACATTCTGATGTTACATAGATGACAAATGGTATCTACAAAGCTTTGAACAATGCTTGGCTCTTAACAAGTGGTCACCAGTGTTATATTACTCAGTGTCTCTTTCAGATGTGTTTATCTTGGCTTTTCAGCTACTTCATTGTCTTCTTAAGAAAGAATCAGCTTTCATACTAGCTTGGTTTCCTTTTCTGTTGTTGTGACAAACAGAATCAAAAGTACCTTAGAGGAAGAAAGGATTTGTGTGGTGTATACTTCCAGGTCACAGTCCATCAAAGTGATTAAGGGAAGGAATGCAACCAGGAGTTTGAAAAAGAAACCATGGGAACATGCTTCTTGTTGGTTCATTCAGTCTCGTGCTTAGCTGGTTTTCTTATGAAGTCCAGACTACTTACCCCAGGAATAGTGCCGTCCACAGTGGCCTGGGATCTCCTGCATCAATTAATAATAAAGGCAAGCCCCTACAGCCATGCTATCCCGTTTAGTCTCTTTGTCAGTTTGACACAAGCTAAAATCATCTGGGAGGAAGAACTGCAATTGAGAAAATGTCATCACCAGATCTCCTGTAGGCAATTTGGATAAGGTTTTATTTTTTATTCTATTTTTTTTTAAATTAATGATTGCTATGGGAAGGCCCAGCTCACTGGGGACAGTGCTACCCCTGACTAGGTGGTTCTCGGAGGTATAAAAATGTAGGCTTTATCCTCAGCATAGGTGTGCCACTGAGAGTGAGCTTTGAGGTTTCAAAAAGCTAGTGCCATTCCCAATCTCTCTCTCTCTCTCTCTCTCTCTCTCTCTCTGTGTGTGTCTCTCTCCTCTCTCGTTGTTGTGTTTCGAGATGCAAGCTCTCAGCTACTACTCTGCACCATGTCTGCCGACTTGCTTCTATGCTCTCAGCAATGATGGTCATGGATTCACACTCTGACACTGTAAGCCCCCAATAAACTCTTGCTTCATTAAAAAAAGAAACGCAGGCTAAAGAAGCTGTGAAGAGCAATCCAGGAAAAAGCCTCCTTCCATGGCGGTTGCTTCAGCCTGTGTCCCCAAGTACCTTGCCATGAGTTCCCACCTGACTTCACCCAGTCCTGGAGAGTTACAACTTGGGAGTTGTAATATGAAGTAAATGCTTTCCATCTCAAGTTGTTTTTGCTTATGGTCTTTATCACAACAACAGAAAGAGAAGTAGGAGGACAAATGACCATAGGCAAGTCTTATCTGGGAAATCCCTCAATTGAGACATCCTTCAGGTGATTCTAGGCTGTGCCAAGGTGACAGCTAATATTACCAGTACATGCATGTATAATGTATAATTATATGCATGTACCAGGACATGTAGGTGTAATGTTATCTTTTGCATCTAAAGCCTTCCTCGTATTGGGTATAGCACAAGTCTTTCAGTTGAATTGTAAAGAGTAACTGAACTGCATATTTTGTCCCATTACAACTTCTCAACAAGATCATGAAGAGAATTAAGAATTTCTTTGTTCATATTACTTCTAACAATAATATTCATTTTTACTATATTGTTATTTTCCCAGAGCTAATAAATGTCAAGTTAGCATTTGGATGAGATTACTCAATTTTCGTTTCACTGAGTCTTACCCATAAAATTATTCTCAAGATATTAACTGATGATAGATTGAACACAGTGCAACACATTAAAAGATAAAAACAGAGGAGCAAGTTTGTCACAACAGGTTTGAGCATGAAATTATCAGTGACAGTGACAAGACTGAACGAGGTAGGGCTCAGAAATATGAAAATATCCTTCGTATCCAGGTCATTAAAACAAAGTACTGTTGACACGTACAAAGAAACTTAAGTCAGATATATGCATGACATCTTCATAGATCAAGCAAGTTAAGAAAATGGTTATATAACTTGTGTGTACATAAATGGAAACAAAAAAAAATTGGATCTTCCTACATTAAAAGACACTTTAATTGTTTATTTCTATGTATTTCTCAGGAGATATTTGTAGAAAACATATGGCCATAATGCGTTAAATGAGTTTTCAGCAGATCAAACTATATCATCATTTTTCTAATTGCATGAAATGGGGGAAATACACTAACCAAGAACATGGTATAATTTTACAGGTGCCACAGTGAGATACTAGCCTAGAGAGAGAGCAACAGCAATTGAGAGATTATAAAAGATGAATTGTTAAACTAGGTTAGAAGCAAAACCGAGTGTCCTGCTTTCAGTAAGAAACATAGTTTAAACGCCAGGGGTCATGGGTTGAAAGTAAAAGGAATAAAGCACAACACATAAGCCTAAGAAAGTGAGTGAATTTACACCAGACAAAGCAGAGAGTTGTTACATATGTGCCATAACGTCAATCTACGAGGAAGACAAAAGTTAATTCATCAACAGGACAAAGAGACCATCTATACAGACATCTAATAAGAGACCTTCAGAAGCAGTGAAGAAGCCTGGCAACTCAAGGCTTGTCAGCGTCTTACCTCCTTCCTACCCTGAACCAAAGCACAGAAATCAAAATTCTTCTTGCCCTAGGCAGGCCACAAAAATTAGAAGTCCTCTGTAAAACAGGGTTTAAAGCCAAGAAAGACTACTTTGTCCACCTCTCTCCTTTCTTTGTTGACGATTATTCCACAGAAGCCTGACTGTATACCTGGAAGGAAGGAATGTTGCAGGGAGGCAGAGAGGAAAGTTACATAGGCTTCTCTGGGGGTTCCCCTCCTCGGCCTGTTACCATTACATCATGCCTTGTGTCAAATACCTTCCTACACAGATGTCCATTCACCATCAAATTCAGGCATACAAATAGAGCCTTTTCCCTGGGTACTGAGCTCATCATATTACTTTTACGAAACAAATTTTAATACTTATTTGCGCATGTCAAGGTGCATGCGTGGAGATGAGAGAATAGGTTGTGGGAATTGTTCTTTCTTGGCGCTATGCAGGGGTCAGGGATTGAGTTCAGGTGTCCTGACTAGGCGGCAAGTCCCTCTCCCTGCCAAAACATTTCACTAGACTTTGGAGTCTTTATTTCTGTCAGAAATTTAATTAAATAAATCCATGTGCCTTTTTGTTGCCAACTTATCTTTTATCATAAGGTCCAACACCCTTATGAAGGGTAATGAAAGGTGCCACACCCTTCCAGTCCCTAAAGTTTCTCGGGTCCAACTTTGAGTGGCTGAGACACATGACTGATTCAGAGTCAGCAGATGAGATCCTGAGGCAAAGGACAAACAAAGCCTAGCAGGAGAAACGGAGTTTGACTTTACTTGTTTATTTTATTTTTTTCAAACAGATGTAGTAGTGTTTCATCGAAAGGCTTTCCTTCATCTGTTTTTCCCCAAATTCACACAATCAGAAGAAAACTATTGCATCAAGTAGATTTTTTGACTTGTGACAAGTTTGGTGATATTTTTGGTATGCGAACCAAAATATTTTGGTGTTCTGATTCTTTGTTCCCAGGGACGGTCATCATTTTCCTCTGTCTCTGTTTTCTGATATTCGCCTCAAAGGCATAGGGCTTTATATACCTGATGTCAAAGCCAGGAGTAAGTTCACAGCTTTTGCCAGACAAGATTTTATTTGCCTAACTCACTCCTTTCCTTTAGCATACTGTTCTCAATTACTCCAAGCTGCAGAAACATCTGAGATGCTTTTTACATAAAAAACACCTAATTTTCCTAACTATACATGTTTTTTTTTTTGTTTTTTTTGTTTTTGTCTTCGTCCTTCTCTCCTCCCTCCATCTTTTTGTCTTCCTATATAGCCCAGGCTAGTCTCAAACTCACCGCCATACCCAACATAAAAGTGCTCCTTATTGATGCATCGCTAGACAATTAGTAACACACCTTCAGAAAGAGTTCCAGGAAGTCAACGGCACTGTTTGAGCACAGTGTTGCACCACTTAAGTGTATTCCCCAAATGGAAAAGATTCATGAAGAATTTTGTTTCGCTGAGAAAGATGGCATATCTAAAATTTCTTTTAAATTCCCATCCTATTAAATACAGGGATTTTCCCTGTAGAAGATATGAGGTATCAAATTACCATCTACGGCTTTCACAGAAAATCGAGTGCAGTTATTTCATTTTAAACTGCTAAGATATACAATGTACCACAATATGTATCCAGAACAACTATTTAAGATTATGATGAAAAGTTTACTGCCACTGTAAAACTAGACAAACACAGTTTTGAAAAATTTACTTCAGGTTAAAAAAAAACATTTTTTAAGAAGATGTTGCAAGTATTAATAAAATTTCATTATTTTAAATTTTGAAGGCAAATGAATAATAAAAAGATTAGATTGTCAAAAAGACTGGAGTGGTCACTTCAAAATGATAATAATTATATTTGATTATTGGATATAATGATCTTTCCTATTCCACCAATTTAATTATTGGTTGTACATTTTTTAATTACTTTATTAGCTTGAGTTACTTTAAAAACAAAACATAGTTTAAAATAATTGGATGTCAATGTACAAACATAAATTCATTGAAAATCGATGGCCTCTGAAACTCTCCGTGTGTGTGTGTGTGTGTGTGTGTTGTTCTGGTCGTGACCCAGGGCCCCATGCATGAAGGAGAAGCACTGTGGTATCTAAGTTATGACCTCACCCCAATACTCCATTTCTTATTATAAATGGGAGTCTGTGAGCTCTAGTGCTTCTACCTTGTAATGTGCCCTTCAGTAATTCCTTATAGTATGTATGTATTTATTTATTTATTTATTTATTTATTTATTTATTTGGCAGCGATAAAAATGTTTGAGTTTGCCAGCAGATGCTTGTCTACTGTTTAGGATCTTTGAGGGATATTAGTGTATTTGATAGTTTGCCTTTACCACCAAAGATTTTCATGTGGGGTCTGTAATTGCAAGGCCCAGAGGAGTATGACATTCTTCAGTGTCAGGTACAGTATCACGAACTCTTTTTCACACTCCTCAGCCATTAAGACCATTGCAAAGAAACAGAAAGACTGGTGTGCCCTTCATCAATGAATCTTCACAAATTTTATAAGCAACAAGAGAGCAGGCCTTCACCCATCAGTGAACCCCACATTCCCCTGTGAATGATTCTGGTAATATTAATGCTCAAGGTCATTGGAATAGGCAATACAGAATTTTTAAAAGCCAAACCAAACATTTTAACAAGTTACTAAAATATTATTTCCTAAATCTCTACATTTACAACCCTGAAGAAAGAACCATTAAAATGCCTACTGCTACCTTTCCTTGGGTAGAGACCTGTTACGTCTCCTCTCACTGTGATCTCAAGAGAGAGTTATGTATGTTTGGGAAAGATCACCCAAAAATGCCTAGAAAACTTCAGTGTAACTCCTCCTCTGAAGTGGTTATACTATTCTCCCCCTCCTCTCCCTCCCTCCTTCTCTCCCTCCCTCCCTCCCTTCCTCCTTCCCTCCTTCCCACCATCTTTCTTTTTCCTTTAATAGATTAGTGGTTTCTATTAGCACACGCAGCAATGGCATTATGACATTCTCATAGTAATCTATCTCTTGCTTAACCTGACAGACTCAAACACATCATTCCTCACCCACACTTAGACTTGTGCCCCTCCAAGACTCCCCACGTCTCACTGACATACCATGACCCAGTCCCTTCAAACCTTCAAAGAGATAAACATTACAAGATCTCAACTCTTCTGATGGTCAGTCCTCAAGTCCCGAGAGAGCTTCAGATTGACTGCAGCTCCTTTCAGAGTTGCCTATCAGTGAAACATGCTCTGTTCTAAACAACTCAGGAAATGTTGCAATTGGAAATTTCTCAAGTGGAGGCAAATTAATTATGGCTTCAGATACAATGGATGCTGCCGGAATAATCTTGCTGGGTGAGTTCTTAGTCAGTAATGAGAAAGAGGGCCTTGACAGAACTAAGGTGAGGCACTTGCTCCTGCCAAGTCACACATGGAGTGCTCAGCCTCAAGGAAGAGGTGGGCAGGCAGCTTTCCAGCAGAATGTGCAAGGAAGGCTGTCATGCGTCTAGTTGTATGAGCATCTCTGTCACATGCCCAACCCTCCCATGCCCTCTGTCTGCAAACACTTCTAATACTACAAGGTTCCCAACTATGTTGCTTTTCCTACCTTGGGTATTAGAAGTATCCAAGTATCCAGAAATGCAGATAATGTGGTATCCAATTTGTTCTCTTGTCATGAGATAGTGCATGATTCAAGATATCCAGTTAGCACAAGGGAACAAAGACTTTGTCCTGTTCTCCAGTAAGCTCTTCATTGCCCCGTATGTCACACTTCTGTGTCTGTACTAGGTGGAGACTTGGTGTTGTGGAACCTGTTGGGAATATAGGGCTGTATAGATTTCTCAGCAGAGGCCATATATTATGAAAACTTACAAAGATAACAGATCTGGGTTGGTTGAATTAATACAACTAAACTTCTCAAATTGTTAAAAAAAAACAGTTTTAAACACTTGAAAGTTATTTTCAGAGGAAGAGTCTTCCTGAATAAATTTGTAAATTTTTATCATAGTTCAGATATGTCTCCATACATACACTCAACATAGAAGGTGCTTGCGAACAATACATAACTGAGGGCTGGAGAGATGGTCCAGGGGTTAAGAGTGTGTACTGCTCTTGCAGAGGACCAAGGTTTGTTTCCTAGTACTCACACCAGGAAGCTCTCAACCACACGCCCAACTGAAAAATCTCTACTTTGCTCATGTTTCTGATACAGAGTGGTCATTGTACTTATTTAGCTGCTTGTGCCCCAGGTATTGGGGTTCATATCACTTAAAGTGGATTAGATTTAGGTCCCCAGATCTCTGCCTCTGCCCCCCCCTCTTTCTCTCTCACACACACACACACACACACACACACACACACACAAATGTTCTTATAGTTTTGAATCTGGAACTTAATGTTATTTTCTAAAAGTCAAATGATTTTATGTTTAGTGCCCTATCTTGGTTTGGTTAATGGACGGCATACCCTCCCACAAAGTGTATATTTCTGTGTTTACTGGTAGAGATCTCTGTGTTGAATACCTTTCAAAAATACATGTGCACAGATGTATCTGATGTCTTAAAGATGTATTGAAGATTATGAAGGAAGTAGGATTTGTAGACAAAGCAAGCATTAAAACATTCCCTATGCTACTGAATGTAGCAATTCACCTAGGCATGGAGATTTTCTTAGAAGAGAGTGTGAAAAATGTGATATTGGTTCCAAAATGTTTATGTTTATATAATGCATCATATTGTATGATTAGGAAAGAAAAATATCAATTATATCTGTAAGATATCATCAGCTATATAAAACCTTTGGAGTAAATGAGGCATAAATACAGTTTTAACATGTAATTTTAAGTCAGTGAAATACAGTCTGTTAACAATGGTAGAACCATAAATTTTTATAAGAAAGCGCTTTATGATTCAAATGTACACACTGGCAAAACACTCCCGTGCTTTAGATCCTACAGGTGAAATCACTCAGTGTTTCTGTACCATGAAGATCTTGTTCTTTCAGTTTCCTAATGGCTTTAAGAATCCTACTCTATGAAGAAAAACATCCTGAGACAGGCAATGCATTATGTCTAATTGTTACCCTATCCTTCATGATAGTTATTAGAAGATCCATAACACAGTTTAGGAACTCAAAATTCAGAGGCATTATAACACGGTTGGAGAACTGGCCAGTGGAGGGTAAATAACAGAACATTAAACTCTTCATGGAGAAAATTAATTCTGAGGGCACCAATTTATATTGTTCTATTATATAGACATTTGATATTTTGTGATAGATTTTATAGTATAGTGGTCATTTGTAGACACAGCAAATATATTTAGATACATGTACAGAAATAAAAAAATCAGTTCATAATATAGGTTTTATAATCCAGTAAACAACACACAGAGGGAGTAGATCTGCCTTGTAGAAATGGAAAGGAGAAATCAATTCTCTTGCATTTGAAATGTTTCCTGTACAAATTTGTTGCCCAAGGTGCACATCTTCGCAGAAAACACAGTAATTGATGTTTTTAAAGAAAAACAACTCCAGAAAATAAGAATTAATGCACATATTTGGTGAAGATAATTATGTAAATAGAAAAAAGCCAACAAGCAGGAAATGCAATTTTTTGTAAAATCAGAATTTAAAAAAAAAATTCAGTTAATATTTTAAGACATTGTGGCTGCAGAGTCCTGTGAAAGGTGTTGTAAACCAGAGCTTCTTAAACTGTCAGACTTGCAATCCCATTTTGCCCAGAAATTTTGACTTGACCCACATATGTAAGCAAATAAAAAGGGTACACAAATCAAATGCTAATAATGCCAAATTTTAAGTTTATTGGAAAACATTTCATATATATAGAATCATAGCATTTACTAATGATGAAAACAAGTTTACAGAGATGTGCTTATTTATTCTTATATAAATAACTAAATCTTAGTTGTAAAATTGATTCTTCAGAATACAGAGCATTTTCAACATTTTTCATAATTGATCAATAGTTTGGTTTTATGATTGTGAGTGCTGACAACATTATTTCATATAAATGCATAATGCAAAATGATAGAAGTATGTTTAGTGTGACTTCAGAAATTCTTGGAAATTTTGTTTTTTATCCAAAGCCACAATTTATTTAATGATTTAAAAATAGATCTCATGTCAGTAAGTAAAGATAATTTGTTTTAAAAATTGAGGATTCTAATATAATACAATCCAAAGGCACGTTTCATAGATACTTACATGCTGAAGATTGACAGTAGGAAAATACTGAATTTTTACTTTCTGTAACTAAACCAATGTAGGCATATTTTTACTTGTGGGGGTACAAGGAAGAACAAGGTACAATCTAATCTTCAAACCTAAACCTAGAACATTTCAGCCTCAAAGACTTAACTGCTGACTGAACTCACTCTGACTCTTCTGAACTCCAAACTCTCTTAGCTTATTCTGGACTGGCTCTGCTCTTTTTGGCTTCTCCTTAACTGGACCGGCAGTGAGCTGACTACACTCAAACTGCATGGCTGCACTAACTCTCCACTTCTGTCTGAACTCTGCCTCCTGTCTGCTTCCCGACTGTTTCCACCTCACTTCTGTCTGAGCTCTGTTTCCACACTCTGCTTCTACCTTGTTTCCTTGTCTGAACTCTGAATAGTAAATATTGGAGACAAAGTACACTTGATTTTGGCCAAAAGCTGAGACAAATCTTGAGACAAATGAATCATGCTATTTAAATTTAGACAGTTCTATGATTAAAATTTTAAGTTAAAAAGTGATATATATATTATATATATAATATATATATAAAAATTACAGACTTCTCTATCAATGGAAGAGATAAATGTTGGTAACAGAACCCATGTCCTGGAAAGAGCATCATACTACCAATAACGATGACCACAGGATTATGCTCCCCAAAATTTAATATGAAAGCAAAGCACCTGAAGATGTAATTGAATTTGAATCAGAATCTAGTAGACCTTATTTAGAATATTGATTCAGACTCTGTTGATCTGTGTAGAATACATGATTCTCTATTTCTATCAGTCTGGTTGTTGATACAGAAGTCCTACTAAAATATGGACCACACTTTCATTATTAGAAAACTAGGGTAATGGGAATGAAGTTTGAAGAACAGTACCTAGATGTTAAGTCTGCCTATTACTTACCAAAAGGTTGGGTTTGCAAGTTTGTGTGTTCCTCTATTTTTTCAATAGGGGAAGTTACACAATTATAACAATAAAGCTACAATTTAGAATGCCAGCTACAAGCCAGGTACTAAGCTATATTTTTGACCTACATATGTTAATACTCAAAGAAATCTGACAAAGGAAGAATGACTATCCTCTCTTATATGAGCATACTCTGATCAGGAGGGTGAAGGCACCCACCCATCCAGGTGATGGTAAGAACTATGTTTTGCTTTTTCACAGTGGACTCTCATTTCTAAAATGACGTCAGAAACTAAGGGTAAGGGTGCAAGCTGTAGATCTAGAACAGTGCTTGATGGCTAATAAATAAATATTAATTAATAACCTCCTTCTCTCTAGATAGGGATCATATCATATATTTCACTTTGGCCAGGAAAAATAACATTTCAAATTGACGAGAACTGGGAAAGAGGACACTTTGGGGAGCCTGTGTCCTTAAATCCTTTATTTCTCCATTCCTCTGGGACTGGTCATCAGAAAAACAAATAACCCCAATCCCACAGCTTTTCCTCTCCACTGATACTATCTCTACCCAACATGCTTGTCTTGATTTTCCTTCATGGCCTAAATCCTTTGTTGAAAAATTCATTTTTCAATATTAATTTTATTCTCCCTCTATACGAGCTGTCTTGCCTGCATGTCTGTATGTTCATCAGAAGGTATTAGCTCCCTTGGAATGAAGGTAGTGAGCCACCATGTGGGTGCTGGGTATAGCACTTGGGTTCTTAGGAAGAGCAACAAATACTCTTAATGGCTAAGCCATTTCTCCAGTCCTGACTTTTTAAACCTTATCGTCAGGTTCTTCCATTCCCTCCTTGAAGAATCTGTTTAGTGTCATGTTTCTTAAGAAAGTTTGAATGCATTTGGGTTTTGTTTAGGGTTATTCAAATTGGGACTGTAGCTGAATATGTTCTTGTAGTTTTCTGGTACAGAACATATTAGATTCCACGAATATCATAAGTCAGTGTCTGATGACCCAAATAGATGCAGATAAGCTGATGTAGCCATCAGATCATCAATTAGGCCAGGGTTTCTCAGATCAGTTTGTGGACCAATGAGGATCATTGGGAACTTGGTTAAGTGCAATTTCCTGGACTCCATTCCAGACACCCTGAGTCAGTCTCTGAACTTGGGTTTGTATGTTTGATCAAGATCTCTAGGTTATAGCACAAGCTAAGAGTTGGTTCTAATCTAGAACATCATTTTCATATGAGATGTGTCGCAAGTTCTGAACACACAACGTAGGACTTAACACTTAGAGACACCTCCCTATTAACCGCATACCCCACTGGCTTTATGCAAATGGGAAAGAACATTTCCTTCAAGTCAGCAAAGGGTACTTACACAGTTTGTGAGCATCAGCTCACACCAGAACATCGCTCTTTGCCTCTTGCAGTCCTGTGTTGTGAGTTATCTGCGGTTCATCTAATGTAGGGCTTCCACGCACACCTGGTTGTGAAGGCAGAAAAAGCTATAGATGTGAAGGAAAGATGAAATTTGGATTTTGTCTTCAGATTAAATTTAATCCTAACCCCGCATCCTTCCCCAGCAACTGCATTTTCACTACAGAAGGAAAGCATCATACTAACAAGAACGAAAGAGTTGTAGTCCACATTGTTCTTCATTTTCAGTTTAGGTAGCCTATCAAGCATCCCTTCTCATCCAAATCTGACTGGCCAAAGACCAAGTTTGGATTTTTGCATCCCTGTTTCTCAGGTTTTAATTCTAGTTTTTGTTTTTCATGTATTAGGCTCACTGCTGATTGGTTTGTAGAGCGAAATGCCTGAGTTTAATTTTAGGAAACAAATAACTCCAGGCCAAAGGAAAACTCTCGAGAAGCTATAAGAAAAAATTAAGCAATACTGTGAAATCAGCAAATCCAAATATTTCCTTTCATTTCGGTGCAATTCCACAGTGTTTCATTCCATCTTGAGGAATGTCTCGGCATCATCATCTGCAAGAAATTCATCAGCAAGAGGTGAGAGGGACGCTTCCTTGGAGTCCATGTCAGGGCTTCATTTGACCGGATTTAAAAAAAACTCACAGATGATTTTGAAACTTGTCTTTGAATGGTCATAGCTACACCTTAGATAATAAAAGGGGGAACTATGTGTGGAGAAGTGCACACAGTCACTTGAAGGCACAGGTGACGATATGAATACATTAGGGCAGTTAACGTCTTGAGTGTAAATAACCTGAAAAATTGTTCAATGTTTGAAGATTATTGGAAAGGTTTAATGCAGCCTTAATGATTTTTGAAGGCAATGAAAAATATAAATTTTTCAGAAATAAAGGAGTGAACATATGAGCATATTTAAAAATATGGATTTGAAGCAAAGTAACAAGACTGAACCATATTTTAAAATAGATTTTAAAAGATAAGTGTTTAATTCTGCGGAATGGAGAACTAATTGACCACAGTCTGTCAAGGAGTACAGACAGGCCAAAATGAATTATGAAACAGTAAACAGTGGTGGAAAATACATCGCATAGCATATGATAAAGGTTGCTTTACACAGTGGCAGAAAAAATGGTTAAGTCTTAAACACCAAACATCCAAACAGTGGAGAGAGCTTGTGATCTTAGAACAAACCGTGGTACTTAGTAAAAGGAATCAGTATGAAACAAAATTCTCAAACCTACCCCAAATAAACATTATTAGTAGACTATTATTGGTTTCAAGCCAATTTTCTGTTATATCTATTCCTAGGAAGGAAGGAAGGAAGGAAGGAAGGAAGGAAGGAAGGAAGGAAGGAAGGAAGGAAGGGAGGGGGGTTGGAAGATGGGAGGAGAAAAATGAAAGTGGAGGAAAAACTCATAATCAGCCCATTCTTTTATCTTTATATAAATTAACCAAAACTTTAAGATCAACAAGTACCCTTAAATATTTTTAGTCAAATTGTCTGTTAAGAGCTCAGATCTTCTAAAGATATTGATTTTATTCTGAATTATGTGTATATGTGTATCTGTGTATGGGCATGAGCAAGTGAGCATAGGTACTTGAGACGTTCAGAAGAGGGAGTTGGATCTCCTGGAGTTGGACTTATAGGCAGTTGTGTGAGTCTCCTGACATGGGTGCTGGGAACAAACTTGGTCCCTGGAAAAGCAGTGTGCTGTTCTTCACCACTGAATCCTCAAAGTTTTAGCTGTGCTAAGAGGATTCTAAAAGGTTTTGAATCATCTCGATCCCTTCAGTCCAGCACTGTAGTTACCAGATTAGTAGCTCAGCATCAGCCTAAATGAATTCCCTAGTTGTATTATGTATAGGTTTGGTTTTTTTCGAGTTGTATCTTGGCCTTTTGAAAACTGAAGTACAACAGTATTTTTGAGTAAGGATATTTGCTTTAACATCTTGGAAACATATATGAAAGACTTTATGCCCTGAAGTTCTTGCAGAACCTGCAATGAGCACCATGCCTCTCTGGCAGTAACCTCACTGTGTTCTTGAGGACTGAAGCCACTGTGGTGAATGCCTCTATGACTCCATCTCACTGTCTATTCAAGGAACATAATAAAGATTCCAGAAAGAGCTTTTGATTGTTAGGAGTGGTATATATGGGAGCAAACCCTGACATGGGCAACAGAGTAATCAAACAAGTCTAGGTAGAAAATCCACCCCATTGTACACTAATTGTTCTCAAAGGCATGCCTTGATACTTTGATAGGAGAGTGGGAATGAGAGGATGGTGATGTCTTCCTTGAAGCACAAGGGTTATCAGTATGAAAATCCTATAATAATACAAAGGAAGAAGGTTTTCAAAAGAGATTCAGAAGTAAACTCAGTTCTGATTGAGTTAGTGAGTCCCCTGTTATCAGTGTGAGAACCTGGTGGTGCTGACTTTGACCAGGGAAGAGGTAGTGATGAAGCCAATGCAGACATTCCAGCTGTTGTCTATAAAGCTGAGCAGAGTCTCATGGGGTCAACTGGAGGAGATGGTGGAAGGAATGGGGAGTGGCATGCTATTGGGGATCTAGCACTCACATACATACTTTGAATGCAGCCTTCATGGCTTAGAGATGCATTGTCTTCCTGAAAGGCTTAAGTGTTAACAATTTGATCTCCAGGTGTTGGTGCAATTCTGGAAGGTCTTTGAAAATTTGAGAGGTGGGACCTAGCTGGTGGAAGTAAGTGAGTGGGAACAGGTCCTTGGTCAAATCTTGTTTCCGGCCTCTTCCGGTTCCTGTCCTCAGTGAGGTGACAAAGCTTCCCTGCCATAGGCTCCCACTGCTGTGATATTCTGTTCAGGCACAAGGGACCAAGTGGCTGTGGACGGAAACCGTTGAAAACATGGGTAAAATTAATGTTCCCTTTTTAACGTTATTGTCTCGGACGTTTTGCTTGAAATAATGTAAAAGTAATCCATTCAAAGCCATTTTTTACAGAAAAATCTATGTGAAAAGTAAAAAAAAAATCCTATTTGCCTGTAAACAAGCCAATGGGGCAATTTCTTCATTAATGATTGATGTGTGTATTATTAATAATTGATGTGTGTAGGCCCAGCCCATTGTGGGAAGTATTTTCCTTGACAGGTGGTCCTGGTTTTTATTTAAAAGGTAGCAGAGCAAGCTACCAGGAGCAAGCCAGTAAGCAGCATTCCTCTCTTCCTCTGAATCAGTTTCTGCCTCCAAACTCTTGTCTTGACTTCCTGCCATGTTGTTTTGTGATTCAGATACATAAAGTGTAATAAGCCTTTCCTTCCCAGTTTGCTCTTGGCCATAGTCTTTCTCACAGAAATAGAAGCCAGACTAAGACAGTAGTAGGCAAGAAAAAATGCAAGAGTTACAGAATCGGGGTGGGTTGGGGGGCGCACTTATACCAAGGATCCAGAAAGCTTCTGACAGTGTATAGTATTTAGTAGTGTCATTTCCCAGACAAGGCTACCCTGGGAGGCCATAGTATCAAGATGTGAGGGTGAAGCAAAAGTTAACTATAAGCTCCAGCGAGTTGGAGATGCTTGGATCGTGGGGTGTCTACTGAGGAAGGTTGTAGTCTGAGAAAGAGATCGTATGTGTTAAAGGTCTACACACTGGAGCAGTTGTGTCCTCAAGCCTGTTGAAGCCCTGATGATGCCTTAATAATTGCAAGATGCCAGATATGGAGCCTCGGGTTTCATTCTTGGTTGGATGCTCTTACATCTTGCTTTCCCATGGCCTCCCCTTGTTGTTCTCACGACTGGGGGCAGGTTGTCCCCTGTATTGTCAACATTAAGCCTGAGCTTATCTCAGTTGCTTCCCTTTGTGTACTGAAATCCTTTGCTGACCTCAGTCAGCTGTGGCCTGTACACCCAGCAGGTTCCTGCTCACTCTAGACACCTGTCTCACACCCAAGGACAGCCAGTATCCAAGCTGAGAGGTGTGCCCTGCCTATACAAAAGAGAGGAAGAAGCAGACAATTGAGTTTTGCACTAGAGCTGCAGAGTTGAGGGGACAGACCACGCTTCCACTCAAGCTCGGCTTTCTGGGACGCCACAAACAGTAAACTACCGCGGGAGCTCCATAGTTTAAATAAGCAGGCTGAGACATGGGGTAAATCAGAGCAACTGCTCCCCAGCAGAGAAAAATCGCAATCACTAAATCCACCTCGCCCTCTAGTGGTGAGATGCAGAACCCCGTTGTTCCTGAGAATTTTCCTGGCTTATCCAATGCCAAGTGGTCAACCTTGAAACCATACACATTCAAGTAACGTTATATGGACCCAGCAGGTTGTATGTGTACATTTAGGAATATATATATGTATATATATATATATATATATATATATATATATATAGATATATAGATATATAGATATAGATATAGATATAGATATAGATATAGATATATAGATATATATAGATAGATATATAGATAGATATATAGATATATATAGATATACATATAGATATATATATATATAAAACAATAGACAGAATAGTCACACAAGTAAATTAAAAAAATAAACATATGTCTAGATCTTATTTGGATTCTATTTCAAACAGTTCAACATTTATGAGATGACTGAACATTTGAAATCTGACTGGATGCATAACTTTAAGGAAATTTTGACATGAAAATGGCATCATTATGTGAAGAAGACATGGTTTCATTTTGAAATCATCCCGAGGGAGGAGGAAAGTGGCTGGAGTCACAGGTGGGGCAGGGTTGACTGAGAGAGTAGAAATAGTAAGAATCCAAAGAAGCCAAGAAGACCATCAAACTATTCTAATACTAAGTAGATTTAAACTTTCACACATTTAGAAAACAAAGAGGCATAAAGTTGACTCCAAAGTCACATTCCCGTGTAACTAGAAACACTTTGTTTGCTTGACTTTTGTTGACTCAGAAAAGGGAGAACAATGTGTGTGGGCTTGGCATTGTTGAGATTTACAAGAGGAGATGTTATCCAGGGCAGGGGTAAAGGAATCTCATGTAAATGGAACACCCCCACCCCCACCAACGCTGGCAGAGGTGCCCATAATCAGAATAGCAACAGACAGAGTGAAGCTGAGCTGCTGTGGAAGCAACTTTCCCTGTGTCCAGAGAACAAGATACAAACTGTCCACATCTGCTGCACATGGACTAAAAGAAAGGCAGTTAGTGAGAAAAATACCAGAAGCCGTAAGAATGTAATGGTTGTGCTTTTTTCAAGAAAGTTTAGATGGCATATTTGGTCCTTAACTGACTGTACCACCACAAATATCCGTCACTAACCATTCACTGAGAGCCTCGTGTTACGTTGGCGATGGGGCTCCATGACTTTCACTGAAATTTTAAAGGCTCCTAACTGATCCTATCTTACAAATTCCTTCCATGACAAAATAGAAGGAGAAAATGTACTATAAGAAAGCATCAAGATTCCTAGCAAAGAGCGCAGGACAGGACAACATAATGGATATTAACATTCTTGTGAAGACTTTCTCTTATTCATCCTGCTGGTCACGAATAAGCCTGACCTCTGGTATATTTCATTCATTTAACCCTACTATTGGCAAGAGTTAGAAATCAGAATGATTAATTATTAGAACATGAAGTCACATCAAAATTTGGAATGTGTTAATAAAACTCCTAGGTTGGGATGTGTTTTGGGACTGTTTCCATGTTTAGAGGTTTTTATTTTTCATCAATCTGTAGCAGTTGTCAATTTTGGCTCCTATGTCAGTAGTTACCAGGACATTGACAGTGACTTTTAAAATCGTTTTGTTAGATGGTAACTGTTTCTGTGGCTGAGGTCTGGAGTAATGAAGGCAGAGAACACTGTGTTTCTCTAGCTACTGTGATTTATACTGGGGTTGTCTCTGGCTTCTTCACACACACTCAGTGAAATTGGATTTCTCATGGGATTCACAAGGAAGAGAAAGTGATATTTTCAGTGTGCAGACATGACAGTGATCGTGAATGGCGATTGGAACCAATTTGGTCATTCTCAGACACACATAAGAAAAGTCATCATTCAGTTCCAATATTCTTAATGGCCCATGGCTCCTAATCTAAATTGAGTTTAGAAAGGAATTTTGAGATTATCCAAAGAGAACTGTCACCCTCCCCCAGAAATGTATTCTCTCAGCCATTTCTGATATAAGCTTCCAAATGATATACTGTATTTCTTAAAAACTAAATGAAAAAAATGAGAACTTTGTTAATGCCAATATATTTCTAGAGTCAAAATTTACAGCAGTAAGTATTTCATTTTAACAGCTGGAAAACAATATATGGAAGCCGAAAGGATTTCGGAATGCATGTAGATAATTCTTTTAACCTTGTGCCATTATGGAAAGGATCTCATTGAAAACCTTGTTGGGAGCATCTATTGCCCAGATAAAGTCCAGGTGATTGTAAGTGGGAATTTCTTTATGGTAAAGGAGGTTGGGGAGTTGTGCAATCAATATGGCAACATCTTGGGGATCAGCTAGGATGTCATTGCCACCATTCCACACTGCAATTGGCACAGTCATGGCTGATACATTGTACTCTGGAGGTGTTTTCTAAGAAAAAAAAAAGCACAGGAGAAGGAAGTGGGGTTTATAAAACCATACTTCAAAACCAGTGTAGACTGTATCTTAGTTCTAAATAAAGTCTAATGGCTGCATTAAGGAAAGTCACCTTTACCTACAGAGCGAAGTGAATGCAGCATAGTTTGGAGTAATATGTGTCTCTAATAGGTCTGTCAATCACCCAGGACTCTTGTTAAAATGAAGACTGACTCAGCAGTCCTGGGTGGATAGTCAGGGGTTTGCACACTCATAGGTTATGCTGATGATGTCAGTTTTGAACTGGGATATACGGGCTTTAGATGACAATTCACACCAATTAAACACCTAGATTTCAGTTCAGCTGAAGGAAGGGGATGTAACTAGATTCTTGTGCGTATGGGAAGGGTGTGTGCAGGCTACTGTGTATATGTGGAGGTTACAGTACAGCTTTCTTGTTGGTCCTTGCCTTTCATCAGACAGGATCTCTCTTATTCACTGGTAGATATACCATGTGAGCTGGCCAAAAAGTTCTGGTAATTCTCCTGTCTCTGTCTCCTGCCTCCTAATAGGGGCACACTGAAGTTACAATAGACTGGGCTTATACTGTAATACTTTACCACTGCTACATCTCTTCAGCTAGGATTTGACCAGATCCTGACCATGGCAGATTGTCTCTTCCACTCTGAATCATGATCTATCTCCTCAAAGATTCCTGGGTCTTGGGTCGTTTGGTTTGGCTCTGTATTGACTTCTACAATGTATGTTTCACTGGTAGATTTTTATATGCTGTTTGATTCCATTGAGAAGCTGCTCTGCCTGGAAACCTCTCACTTAAGGATCTCAGCATGATTCTTTCAGTAGAGTTTCCCCAGTCTCGTTTATTGGAAGTTGTGTCTGATTTGATGATGATGTCTGTCTGCTGCTTGCTACTTGTTCTTTCTCTTCAAAACCTCATCTGAGGAGATGCTGTACTCTGCGGAGGACTCTTGATACAGAGCTCCAGTTGGCTACCTCAATGGGGTATCTCCAGTTAACTTCTGCTGGAAGTTTCTAATGCTTCAATTTGATGACATTAATTATTTGCTTGTCCTTTCCATTGGGCGATCTCAGAGTTATCTGTCAGATGTTTTGAATACTTGATTTGATGAGGTTTTGCTATCCCTCTGCTGGTTCTCCCTATCTGCATCTCACTACTTATTCTTTTACGTTGGCTTGCAATATAGTTAATAAGCTCATTTGTCCCAAACTGAAGGTAGAGCTATCATTAACCATTCTGGCACAAAACAGTGGGCTATAGCATAATTAGTGATGAGGACAGTGGTTCCTGAGAGAAGCTAAGTTAGTTGCACACTCATATCATTTCCCTAAATATTGCTTCAAATTCTGAGAAAAAGTATCTTTCCCTGTTTTTTTTTTTAATTTCTAAAAAACTGCCATGAACATGTAAGGTTTATAAAGATTCCTAAAGCAGAAAGTAGAACAAAGTGCGTCATCTCCATGATTCTCATAATGTAGACAGAATTAGTTAAGTACGTTTGTTCTTTAGCTTTATTATTTCATGGCTACTAATCTAATATCCCTATCGTTTGTGTTTTCAAACTTTGTGAAAGAGCCAACATACGTGCGTGAAACATTTATTGTCCCACTAATTTATGCTTATATTTTACATTGGCTATATATTGGTTACAGTGTGGAGAATATCTTTAATAAATACCCTTTCTTTTACTTACACACCATTGTGGAAACAACTTCTCTGTTGTTATCTCTGCTTGATAAAGTAACATCACTGACTTCGATGAGAATTAGTCAGAAGTGTTACTGACTTGGCTGGAAGAAGGGTAGACTTGGTGCTTGGCCCTCAGGGTCTCGTTTGACCAGCTATGGTCAATTTCTTTGGTTACCATAGCGAGAACCCAATAGAAAGGCAAATTCAAAGCCAGTCTGTACTTTTTGAATTGATCTGATAGTATTCTGAAAGACTTCTTTGGAGACATCAAATAAGTAAAAGTAACTGGGTGGGGCATTTTTATGTAGAATCTCATTATGAAAACACATCCTTCTAAGTTTTGAGTCATAAAAACTAAATTAAAAAAATATGATTATTCAGCTACACTTGAGAGGAAAAATTGGGCGTGTTTAACTAGGAAAAGTGTGTCACAAACTAATATAGGGTACATGTCTTGCTCAAAATTAGTCAGTGATAACCTGAGAGTTTGCACTGAACAAATGGTTACAGATAATATCCTTTTATATCAGGTCAATAATTTCCTAGCCTGTGAATTATTGTGTAAATTCATATTTACCGCCAATTAGATCAACTCCAGGGTCTGAGTTCTTTGTATCACAGTAAATGTGAGGATGATGAGCACCTTCAGGCTCAAAAGCATTTATAACTTTGGCCTGTAAACACACTGCCTTTTTCTTCCACAAGGAAATGTGTCTCCATGCAATCATCTGTCTGGCTGTCCAAAGGAGAGGGAGATGTATGAGAAAAGCAGTCGGTGTCATGCATGGACATAACTGTTAAAATGTTTCAGCCAGTTGTGCTCCGGGAAGAGAGAAGAGTGTGTTGTGGGGAGGCTGGGGTATCTGTGCAAAGACGAGGTGGCCGGTTAATTTCTGCAAAGTCTTCCCATGTGACCCCGAATTACCCTGGGAGTACATTTCATGAGCATAGTTGCAGGATAATGAGAAACTGAGCATCAGCATTACTTGGAAAGATGAATACATGATTATCATACTTTTCTTTCCAGACTTTGCTGTCTTTGTCTTTGAACCTGTGAGGGATTTAAATCTTAAGAAACTTACCTGATTGTAGTGTAAAACGTTCTGGTATTGGCTTCCCCAGTTAAAGGCTTGAGATTTCCCAGATCTAGCAACCTAATGAAAATTTAAAGGTAAAAATTAAATTTAAAACTTATTAAAATTAATTAGGTGAAAATTCTCATCACCACATGAAAAACAAAATTTGAACTTTTCCAAATAGCTCATTTAAAATTTTTATAGTTATTAAGAAAATATTTTCTCATTCTGAAAAATTACTAAGCATCTAGGATTTTAGACTTTCAATGAAGAAAATTCGTGATTTTCAACGAAGCTTTCTTTTAATTTTTTTTGCATAGAAAATTATTTTAAAAAAGTGATTTCCTTCTTACTCAAAGTACATGCATTAATATGATTTTCATGCTCATGGGTTTTAATAGTTGCTTTTGTAGGGTATCAGATACAGGAGCATTGCCTGAGAGGAACATCTTAAGAATGTGCTTTTGGTTAAGTACAAAGATTCAATCCCACAAAATGAATGTTAATAACATTGAAATTATGGTACCTGGGACCAGTGGAGTATGTCTTGAACAGATGTTCCTGCTGGATTATGCCCTAGATACACATCGAAACGACTCTAGAAATCAAACACACACACACTTACATGTAGCCTTAGATATATTTTGTATCTGAAAAACAATTAGGAGCTATTTTTTTAAAAATTTCAATCCAATGTTTCAGTGTGCCCTCTAACAGGAGGCTGAGCAACACAGTTGCCTGCCACCTTAGAATCTGCAAGGCTTACCACGAGTTCTAATCAAGAAAGGTAATGTGGATGGCTTAGTAGCTCCAGATTTTCTCATAGTGGATTTCGAGACTTGAAGTTTGGAAAAATATCAGTCTCACACAAATAGTGACAAATCAGTATGAGGCCAGAAAGTTGTACCTAGTTTATGAACCTAAATTCTCAACTTTCTGTTTACTGTCAGAATGCAAGGGATTAGATATTATATATCGGTTCCTCACTTTCAACGGTTTTTAGTATGTATTAATAATACACACACATACATATATGTGTATATATGATAGACATTATATAAATTTATAGTGCTCTACCTGGTCCCTAAGTCACTGGTCAGACCCTTTAGCAATCTGAAGTTCCATTTTCAGGTTGCACAGGAAAATTCTATAGTGGATCTTAGACTGTGGGCAAAGTCAAATGAACTGACTGTCATCAAAGGGATTAAGGTCTCTCTCCATATAAGTCACATGCAGAAGACAAGAACTCTAAGTGTGCTTGTTCTCTGCATCTCTATTTTACTATTATTTTTCTTTGAAGACTCTTATTGATATAATACAAGAATAAGGTCAGGCTGCTTGTTTACGTTCCTCCTACAGAATTAGAAACAGCCTCAAATAGAAAGTAAAAGGAAGGTACCTTTAGCACCATAGGTGGGACGCAAAAGAAAATTATAAACAAAGGTGGATGTATTGATCCAGCCATAGAGTAGACCATCAGCACTGAGAAAAACAAACAAACTTATTTGGTCTCCATGGAGACGGAGCTGGGGTTTCATTACTGTGTTCCTATTGAGTACAGAAATTAGTATACTACATTTTAACAATACAATTCATTTTTTAAAGAGTCCAAATGTATAAATGAGAGTCAGGATTAGTTTACTGGTAATTACTAATTAGTAATTAGAGTCAGGATTAATTACAGCCCTTTAATTCCAGCTATTTGGAAGGCTGAGTCAGGGGATACCTGGTTAAACCTCTGGAAAATTTAGTAAGACCATGTCTCACAATAAAAAGCTTTAAAAAAATACTAAAAATAAATCTCAGTGGTAGAGCATGATCCCAAAATTCCTGGGTACCCCCTTAGTACTGCATCCATACAGCAACAACGAAACAGCACAAAAAACAAAACGCGGCATAGGTATGTCCATGTGTATTAAATATCTTCACTGACTAAAACTTCACAATAGCACATTTTGTATGTGAGGAAACCAATACAGTAGTTAAGTCAGTTCCAGAGGTAGGAGTCAAATTATGCTGACATGAATCCACACACTTAAGGACCTTACGATGTTGAACTTTCTCATGTAAGTCGTAAAACCTCAACTCGGAGTTAAAAAATGCAGCTCGAGATGTGGACAAGCTGCTACACAGCTTCTCTGAAATGTTTTTTTTTAAACAAAATGAGTGGGTATGGATAGCAGTATCAAAAGCATTTATGACATTTATTTGATGACTCAGAAGAGCCTGGCCAAATGTAAGGTTCATTCCCTTCTTTCACAGAAGGTAAATAATACCATGCCAGTTATTTAGGTGGTCACAAGTCAATCATGTTTTTGAAAGGGAGCAGGAGAAAATTTGGAATGAGCAGTGGCTTGTGATTTCTCTTGGGGTCTACCACAGTGCTATGGGCACAAATCTGAGCTGATTCTTAGTTCTTGTGAAGTACCATTTCTAAGTGATAAAATGATGATGATAAAACAATTAAAGGTGGGTGGGGAGATCTTTTGAATGGAGCCCACAGTGCATACGCACCACATTCAAATTATTTCTGTCAAATCCACACACGATGAATAATGCATTGCTGCAGAGCTCATCCATGAGCTCCCGCGAGCACACTTCGTTACCAAGGAATTGATCAAAGAAGTTGTGTGGCATGAACATTTTCTCACCAAATATAATCTGAAAAATCAAAGCACAGTTAGGACACGGCAGCAGCCAAGCAACAGAAAGCCTCTTTGATGGCTGAAGGCATTCATGCAGGTTTAATTATGCTGGTATTTTTCTTTAATTCTATAAGTTGTTTTAGAAATGAAAACAACCTAAATGTCCTTCAACTGACAATTGGATAATGAAAATGCAGAACATGTACACTATGCAATTCTATTCAGCTGTAAAGAAAAAATGAAATTATGAGCTTTGCAGGTAAATGGATAGGACTAGAAAAGTTCATATTAAGTGAATAACTCAGACCAATAAAGACAAATGCTCCATGTTCTCTCTCTCTGGTGGCTCCTAGTTCCAAATCTTTAGTTATGTAAGTACATATCCTGGAGTAACTATGAAACCTGGAGAGCAAAAAGGAACCACTGCCAGGGTAGGGGACTTGAGAGCAATAGAGAAGGAATATCAGGCTCTGAGTGATTTGACTGGGGCAATGGAATAAAGAAGGGGCTCTAATTAAGAAGGGGGACAGAGAAAGAAGAAAGAGAGAGGAAGGAAAAATAACAATAGGATGCCTGAAAAAGTCACAAAGGGTTTTACTATTATCTACCTAAAAGAACCCTATAATCCATTGTAAGTTTTCTCATCTGGACTTATAACACTCTCTCCAAGAGCCCAAGACCATCTAACAAAAACCCCAACACTAGGTATGAGAAGCTCTCATTTGAGTTGTTGAAGTTGTTGATCAGAGTTGTCCAAGAGACTTCTAAAGCATTAGACTCTTGCTATTGTCTTTGGTTGTGCCCCACCCCCAGAGGTGGAAGGTAAGACCCTACTGATCAAGACACCACGAGCTTCAGACAGAACTTAAAGGCCCCTGACCTGTAACTGACTGGAATGCCTCCCTTCTGAGGACTAGCTTTCATGGTGCCAGAAGGCACCATGTAATTTTCCAAAGGATAGAGCAACAAACAGTTGTAACCAGTTCTGGCACCTATGAGCCACAGCAATGATCAGCACAGTAAGATAACTATAAGGGTGCAGTAGTTACACACACACCACGATGGTAACCAGTAGCTCTCTGATTGCACTTGAGACCCACTCAACAAAAGGAAGTCATACCTGATACAGAAAACCTATCCAACTAGTAATAGTAAAGTCACGGATAGTAAAGTAATGGGATAGTAAAGTCATGGATCTTGGAGGAGAACCTCTACCCACCACTTTACTAAACCAGCACAATCCCTAACTGAAATCTAAATATTTTGTCTTTATACCCACAGATAAGTGTAGTTCTCATCCCTCATAAAATAAACTTCTCTATGCAATGGGCAAAAGATGATTACAGAAAACCTCAATCAGTCAAAACAAAGTGGTGAGCCCAGTTCCAACTGATACATCTACAATGCATTCCCACACCTAAGGTTCAGGGAACATTGTGTGTGTGTGTGGGGGGGAGTGTATGGCAAAAAGATTGTAAGAGCCAGATTGCCAGAGAGTTTGCATTGAGACTGTGTGTCCTTGCAATGGCAGAAGCTACATCTGTAAAATCTCACCAACACAACTGCCTAAACATGAGCCGATCAGGATGACACCAATAGACATTTTCACACAGATAAGGGGAAAGACCATGAGACCTCGACTCTACACATGGATCTACAGGCAACCAAGAAAAGCTTATGATTTGGAAAGGTGGCATTCCCCAGGGAAGCACATGCCAATTGTTTACCCAATACCAAAGGCTCATGCCTGAAAATATACGTACAAGTATCATCATACAGACTGAGCAGGTTGCATTTAGGGATATCTATGTATATAAATATGCACATATGCATATAGCAACAAATAATGAAAAAAGAGGCCATGAATTTAAGACATCAAGGAGGAATATATGGGAGTGTTTGGAGGAAGTAAAGGGGGGAGGAAATGCTACTACCATTAAAAAAAGAAAATAAAAAATAATCACTATGTGTGTGTTTCGGGGGAGGTGGATGTGTGCCACAGAAGGTAGGTGACCAAAGGACAATCCAGGAGAGTCTATTGTTTTCTCCTCTCACCATGTCTGTCCCAGTGATTGAACTCAGGTTGTCTGGCTTGGCAACCATACCCACTGAGCTATTCTGCCCATCCTCTTTCTCTCGTTTAATTCTCTCAATGAAGCTGTGAAATTGGAAGGGAGATACCAACATCCAGTGTGTGTTATTGCATTGAGAACTCTCAAAAGATGTAGATAACACAGTGGATTATAGTCTAGCTGGAGAAATAAAGATTAGGGGATCAAATTGTGAAATAACATGGCAGACTGTCATAATTATATGTTAACATGTGTGATTTGAGTAATAGATCATGAGATCAAGAGGAGAAAATGGGGACTCTGAGGGATATCTCTAGAGAAATCTTTAGATACTTGTCTAAGTTGTAGTGAGGATTGAGACATTTTTGCTTTCTTAGTTTTATACCCAAGGGAACATGGCTAGGAAATAGTCAGTGTTTCGAGGCTAATTACTAAGAGATTATCCATGCAATTCTGACCCAGGCCTGTGACGTAATGTCTAAATGCCTCCCCCTTACAACCCCACTCCTCTTTCTTGCTAACTGAAATGTTGAGCATAAGTTGCAGAGGAGACACCAGTGTGTCATGAAATGGCTGCAGTCATCTTGATGCTTTAGGTTTTGCATAAGAGGCTTACAAATATGTTTCACTGTAGGCAGTATCTGTGGCTTTAGACATGCCTGCTTATTGAGAGTTAAAGTAAATGAACAACACAATCCTGAAGGAAAAGATCTGATAATTGTACTTAGAGCCTCAGGCCAAGCCATTCATCCAAAGGAAATTGTGCAAATGTGCAGGTGTGTCTGCAAGTGCTGACTTGAATGCAAGAGAAAAAGGGCATTGGACATTTGAATAAGGAATGCTGTTATTCATTCCTGTGTGTTCCTGTTCAATAAGGCACTAACTATTCATGATCTATCAAAATCCATGCTACTGTCCTATGAAATTTCCATTTCTTAGGACAAGAGCTCTAGGCCGTCCAAGAACATTTGATTGGAAGTTGCTCAGTATTTACTTTGCCAGTTCCTTGATTTCTTTATTTTTTTTCTTTCCTTCCTCCTTCTTTCTTTTTCCTCTCTTCCAAGTCTCTATGACCCCACCAGCGATTCTTATTAGACTATTTTTCTCTGTTTTTAACAGCCCGTTTCCTGTGCAGGAGTGGAACTATTACCTTGACACTGGTGTATGGTGTGCTTGGCCAGTAAAACATCCTTGGAAAAGCAAAACACTCATTGGCATTGACAACCCACTGTAAGCTAAGCAAAAACAAAGGCGTAAATGGGGAATCTCCAAGGCAACAGAGGATCCACACATTTTAATGCTTTGAGAGAAATAATATAAAACCGTCCAGTTTTGTTTAGGAATATGAATATGTTTATCCCTAAGGTACGTTTGTTTACTTTGATCACTTTGAAATTCCATAGTAATTGGGTACCTTAAATAGAATCACATACCTCGAAAAGAAATTTAGGAATATCTGAAACTTTCTTCAAAGGACTTTGTGCGTATATCACAGTAGCAACTGGAGCTAAAGCATAAAATGTCTTGATTTTTTTAGCCAATGTGGTATTGGTAGAAAAGGCAATGAAACCTGAAATAAAACAGACTGTCAGTGAAGAAGATGCACGTGTGTGCTGTTCTGTTATTAGAAGTGGGACATTAACTTGGATTCGGTAAAGATGCCATCTGAGCCAAGTTGTGAAATTGGCATGTTAAGGACTAGAGAGATGGCTTAGCGGTTAAGAGCACTGGCTGCTCTTCTAGAGGACCTGGGTTCAATTCCCAGCACCCACATGGCAGCTCTTTTATAACTGTCTGTAACTCAAGTTCTAGGGGACATGAATTCAGGCAAAACATAATGTACATAATGTACATTAAATAAGTAAGTAAGTAAATAAATAAATATTAAGAGACCTAAGTACATTCAAAGATATTTTTAAAAAAAGAAATTGGCAAATTAGTTGTTAAGACATGTGTAAGCATAATGATAGCACTTTGAAATATCCACTGATGAATATGAAGAACTGAGACGTCCAGTATTCAGGCAACTCAAGATAGAAGCAGAGTGGAGTTATTTAGTGTCAAGGCAAGCAGTTGTACTACCTCAATAAGTTCTAAGGAAGCTGTTGCATTGCATCTCAATGCAATACTTTTATAACCTCAGGTTAGTGAGAGAACACTAAGTTATGTTAAATGTGCGCCAATGAAAGGTAATATGATGAGAGTTCCCCACGGCCAAGTACAGTTTCTGGCTGATGTCAGTAACCTCAGCACTCTAGAGGCGGAGGCAAGACGATCAGGACTGAATTTTCCAGGGAAGCCTTGTTTCAAAAAACCACCACTACCAGAAACACCAAAGGTGTCCATGACTTCAACCGTTACCCCTCAGCTTTCATTTCACTTGGCTTTTGATAACTAGTAAACACTTCCTCCCTTTGGTTTCCAGAATTCTGACTGCCCTTGCAATCATTATTACTCTCTCTGTCTTGGTTTCCTCTATTACAGAACTCTCATCTCCCAAATGAAGGGATCGCTCAGGCTTGCCCTGACCTCTCCTCTCGGCTGTCTGAATTCACTCCTGGGGATATTGAACTCTGTCTCATTGACTGATGCCTTCTGATGAATATTTTTAGTTCAGAATTCTCCCTTGAACTTCAGATCGTTTGTTACTGACTCCTTGAGGTCTTTACCTCAATCCTCAATAGATGATTTACATTGTTACCAAATTGAGCTGCTGGTGTCCTTCCATTGGCTCTTCTCATAGCCTTGCTTCCTCACTTTGGGTGATAGAATCTTCACTAACCCGGGAGACAAGACACAAACTCTGGCGCCATCTTTATTCTTATTTTTGCTTTGTATGCTCTATATCCAACATTGGAGTAAAGTCTGTTGCCTGTATCTCATTTGTACACACTCATATATGCATGAATGCATGCATGTATGTATGTATATATATATATGTCACTTGATTTGGCATCATCACTCCCACAGCTCTCCTCACCCCTCAGTCCACACCCCTCAGGTCACCATAGTCTCTGGCATGAAATTACCGTATCGTAATTTCCATTTGGTAATTCTCCAGCTGCTTCTGAATTTCTGCCATTGTTGCCCTTCAGCAATTAGACAGATCGATCATATAACGGACCATGCAACTCCTAATAAAAATTCTGTGGTTTCCTTTTCACTTATATTAAAGGCCGATATATCCACAATATCCAAAGAACTCAGAATACTCCGTTCTTTGCAGTGGACATAATGTCACCTCACTCCTCTTCTCTCTCACTGTCTTATTCTGACTCATCCCCATGAAGAACACCATCACTGCTGTTCCCTGAGAGCGTTCTCCATCTTTGGATTCTTTACATTTGCTGTTCCCCCTCCCTAGAACATCAGGCTGCCACTCATACACAGGACTCTACTATTTCTTTGCCCATAGGGTGTTCACAAGTATTCGCTATTCAAAATGACTTCAAAAGCCTCTAAGACTCCTTAAAATCCTCCATGAGGTATATTTCCCACAGCATTACCACAGTTTGGTGAACTCCAAATTACTTTTAATCTGTCAGTCTTTCTGCCCCTTCCCCAACTAAAATCTAAGTGATATAAAAGTGGAGATTTTTACCTTACTTGGTATAGTATTTGGCCAAATGGTCTGATCGCTATAAAAATGGTGGAATGAAGAGAGCAAATTCAGCTAAGAGGTTCTAACATCTTGCCTTGAGAGTCAAATGGCCTGACCTTTCATCTATTGGAATATCAATGAAGACCCATATTGCTTGCTTGAGTAACTGACCCCACTGTTTGATTTTTCCATGTTTAGGATAGGAAGATTCATTGTCCTTCTATCCTTAGGTGGCATTTTATAAAGGTGCACAGCATGGCTAAGATACTGGGCAGTGGTATAGGAACTGTACTCAGTGCTTTTACTTACCAATGGTGGTACCCTGAGAATGACCAATATAGTCCAACTTCTCTTGTCCAGTCTCTTGCAGGATGAAGTCTATTGTGGCTGGAAGGTCATAGTTAGCCATTTCATCAAAGCTATAGGAAAAAAGGAAATCACACAAGATGTATTTTCTTGTTACGTTTTCTAAAACTTAAGCACATTTATAGTGAAAAATCCATTTCTACTTCAGAAATAGAAGAACTAGACTCTAATTATTGCCAGTTATAAACCCTTAGTCAATTCTAGGTGCCTTTGGGGTGGTTTCTCGTAAGCTAACATTATTAATTTCAAACAAGGCATAATGGCTCCAATCTAGTTTAAATAGGACAGTATCCATGGGTGGGAATTATTTTCATCCTTGAAATGAAATGTAGGTTTAATAAGCATTTGCATTCTACATTCAAATTTCATTTAATAAAGAGTCCTATCCTTGTAGTACCTTCTTCACAAATCAGCCAGAATGATACAAAATCGAGAACTGTTGAATTGAGCAGTTTTTGTGGCTCCTCATTGTGCACAGAATGAATGTCAACACTCTCAGTAGATCTGGTTCTTGTCAACATTGCCATGTTTGTGTGTGTGTGTGTGTGTGTGTGAGTGTGTGTGTGTATATGTGTGGGTGTGTGACTCTATCCCTCTTCCTCACAACACCATGTACACATGGGCTTCCTATGAGCTGTCAGAACCATAATAGTTTCCCTGTACCTCAGCAACATCAGCCAGGTGCCCGTCTGTCCTCCACCTCCGTCAGTCCTTTCCAAGAGTAGGGCATAAGAAGGCATTGGGTGCCTTGGATAACTTCTTCTGTGCCCAAACTTTGGGCTTTTAATGGTGATGCATAATGGTGGCTGCTCCCCTTCCCCTATTTTCGACAGCTTCCTAGTCTACTGGCTTTTCCCTTTGGAACTTTCTAGGAACAGTGAAATGCCTTATACTCTCACTTTGGCCATGCTGTCTTGTTTTATTTGGAAAAGCATTTTTAGGCGTCTAATGATCTTGAGTTTAGAGGTCACAGCAAGCTTGAAAGAAAAACTACCCTTAGAATAAGGTATGTAGGAGAATCAAATGTTGGGTTAGAATGATATGGCTTCCTTCACCTCCTGCTTGGAATGAAGTTGACTGTAAGGGAACAGTGAGAGTGGCCATGCTTATAGAGCCCAGACTCATGTCCATTTATGCATTATCCCCTTCCCTTACCTGAAAGCCCAGAATTCAGTTGAGTCTGGTGAATAGTACAAATTCTTCCTGGACCATATATTCCCACGGCTGTTCCCCAGCCACACATCGTAGCCAGCGTCTGCCAGAATGAAGGCCAGGCTATTGTTTGGAAGATTCGTGATCCAGCATGTGGCTGATGCGAGCAAACCGTGCTGCAAAAGCACCACAGGTCTCCTGCCTGTGGAAGGAGATTGTTCAAAACATTATAAACTGATTCCTTACAGTCTGCAGACACATGGTTGGCATTAAATATATTCACTTTGCTGACACTGTATTTGACATCTTAATTACCTTTTCTCATGTGTCAAAGTAGATCAAATTTTATATATTATTTATTTTTAAAGATTTATTATTTTTTAATTTTTGTGTATTTATGTAAGTCTGTATGAGTTTATGTGTGCCACATGAATGCAAGTGCTTTCAGAGGCCAGAAAGAGGGCATCTGATCTCCTGAAACTGAGTTATAGACAGTTGTGAGCAGCCAATATGTGGATCCAAGAACTGAACCCAAGTCCTAAGCAAGAGCAGCCAGGGCTCTTAACCACTGAGCAATCTCTCTGGCCTATACATTTTATTTTTAATTTTATTTATTGCATTTGTATTTGTCAACACAGGACCTTGTATATGCGAGGCAAATCTACCACTGAACTATATCCTCATCCATTAATGTTCATGCTAATTGTCTTTGCTGCTTTATGTGCAAGTTCAGTGTAAATAAACACATTAAAATGATAGTTTAAATAAAGTAAGTACTGTGTAAGCATAGGTTAAAGGTAATAAAGTTATGTTTCACAAATTTTCTGTAATGAGAAAAACATGAAAATTTCACAATGTCAGCAAAATAAAATGACTTTTATCTACTTAGGATGTAGACCTCTAGCTGCCTCCCAATCTTCCTTTCTACAATATAACCCAACTGACTCTTTTTTCAAGTACTGGGTTTTCAGCTCAGTTACTTTGTTGAATGAAACTGTCCCTGCTTTCTTTATGGGTTCGAGGCCTTTAATGGTCTGTGCATAACAACAGGCCATTATCATTTTTATCATAACTTTCTTATTCCTTTATCTCATTGACTTGATTGCTATTTATTGAAGATTGGGAATACAACTTTGTGTTGCATTTCCACAGGGATCTAGACTTACTGCCTTTGAAGAAAGAAATTAAAAGGAAAAAAAGGAGAGAAGGATGGGGTGGAGAGATGGAAGAAGGCAAGTAAAGAGGAAGAGGAGAGAGGAGAAGGAGGGAAGGGAAGGAGTTTGTACCTAAATTCTGTGAAGGTTTTTTCCCATAAGGGATTCTGTAGACCCCCAGAATGTAGCCATCTTCAGTGACAACATTATATTCTTCACTTGGATATTCCCAGTAAGTTATCATCTGACTCTGAGGAGGATAAAAAAAACATTTTAAGTTGTAATTGGTTTTAAAATGCACCTAACAGATATTTCTAATGAATTTCAGCTGTTCAAAGTTCAGACTCGAGTCCTTAGTATCCCTCAGCAACTCACAATGTTCATGCTCGCTTCAGGATTCTTAGGAGCCACTTTTCCAAACAAGCCATGTGTGCCTCCAATTGTGGATATTACACTTGCTACTACCAACAGCAGCCACATCTTGGGATGTCCTGAAACAAAAGGACAAGCCATGTTGTGGTTAATTCACTATGCTTCCATGACTGCCAGAGTTCCAGATGATTCCACCTACAAAAGAAGTAGAGGGATGCTGGCGTTTGATTGTATTCTGTTGAGTAAAAAACTGAGAAATATGGATATAGGAAAATTAATCTTAATTCTTCACTATGATATTCCCCCCTCTCCCCCTCTCTCTCTCTGTGTGATTGTATATTTTCACATGGGTATACATGGCGGGGCAGAGAACAACCATGGCTTCTGTTCCTCAGGAGTCACAGTCTCTGACTGGCTGAGAGCTTGCTGAATAGGCTGGGTCATTAGTCAGAGAGCCTCAGGGGCCCACCTTTCTCTGCTTCCCCATGCACCACCATGGTCAGTTATTTTACTGGGTTTTGGGATAGGACTCAGGTCCTTAACCTTGCACAGCGAGTACTTTAGCAGCTGAGCCATCTGCTCAGTCCTTATTCTTTTTCTTTAAAAACATTTCTAATGATGGTTTCAAGCACTATAGATCGAATTTTAACCAGCAGACAATCTCCCACCTATTAGGTGAAGCATACTTTTATTATTATGTATGGTTAAGTAATGTCAAACTTGCTTTGTAAGCATACTATGGGACTGAAGGGTACATGGACATTTAATAACTTTATTCAATTTTAATATAATATGAATCCAAAGCTATCATTATAGGGTTGGAGAGATGGCTTAGTGGTTAAAAGTGCTAGCCTCGTAAGCCTCATGACTTATGTTTGACCCTTAGAACTCATTCCCCAAAGCTGTCTACTGATATCCACATGAGCTCTGTGACAGTAACTCACACACACTGAAATAAATAAAGCTATCATTGTGTCAAAATAATTAATAATAGTCGCTTCATAACTACTTGCTGATTTGAAATCATTATGTGAATTTGAATGTTGCTATGAGCATCTCGAAATCCTGGCACAACTAGAATAATGCATGGATATAATTTGAGGCTCTTTCAGTTTTCTACTGAGATATTATTTTTTGAAATTACTTAGGTATTCCAGATTATAAATCAGTAGTGCATTATATGGCCAGATACCTTTTTACAGACGTATTTGATAGCAAAAAGGAAATTGATGATTTTTATTTGAAAGTGATATAATTTTATATCAAATATATATTTGAAATGATATATGAATATATATATATGAAAATAATATGACTTTGTTTTTGGAAAGGAACATTACAGTAAACTCCTTTAGATCACTTGATAGTAATTGCCATTTATTGTTTAGCATGGATAACATCCGGCGTTAGACTCAGACCATCTAAACTTCCTTTGATGTTTAAGCACTAACTATGAATTTAAGAATAGTCACCTATTAAGCTTAAGCAAAACCATAAATGAGAAGTGATATTTCACTCAAATTTAAAGAGATGCCATGTGGATAATTTTAAATAAAATTATTTTAGTGTATCTGAAATCATTCAATTTTTTTTATTGTGTGTTAGGAGAAAATTCAAAGACCATATATAAAAAGATTTTAATTGTATATAGTGAAGAATTTGTAAAATTTGGATCATTTGTTTTAAATAGTATTCTTTGAAAGAGGATGTGAGGTCTCAGTTATTGTCAATATTTCAATAAACACTGTATAGCTATTTATCTATGTAGTACAAATCTGTGAAGTTCCTGACTTTCATGGGGTGGAACTAAAAATTCCAAGACCTAAATATCATCTTCTGGTCTGAGAATTTAGCCAGTTTCTTAGTAATTAGCTATAATGGTGTGTATAGAAATGGATTTAACTAAACCTTCTGTTTTTAATGAAAATCCAGGAAGGAGTAAACCAGTTTATAAAGACTAACCAGCGGCATTATAGTAGTCAAACCAGATGTTCGCCAGACTACTAAAGAACTTAAAGAAGCTTCCTTTTAGCCTTTGCTGTCTCAATTAAGAAATTTGCCTTTGTAAAGTGAAGCTATTCAACTAATGGTTTGAGTTGTTGGATACCCAATAACAAAAGTCAACAAGATAAGCTCTGAAATACTTAGGCCAGGATTAAATTCCTCAACCTATCCAATACCAAATTCCAGGATAGTATCAGTAACTATCATGTGTCCAATAGTATGCTCATACATATAACGTGAAAGTGATTATTTTCACATTTTTTCCTTTTCTGTAAAATAGGGCTAACAAGAGTATGTTTCTTGATACTACAAACATTCACTGTGATTAAGTAAGTATAAGTAAGTATTATTGTTATTATTACATTTAATTGAGACAACCTCATTAAGTACTTGACATTACACTTCTTACTTTTCAGGTGAACAAAGCAAGACCTAACAAGTTTGTGGAAATCAGCCAAGCCTGCAGTTAACACTGTGCAGGCTCTTTCCAAAGATTATCTTCCCCTCTTAATAATGCTGAACTAGAATGACCTTAAGCAACTTCTACATAGAATGACTGGGGACAATTCCCCAAAGCATTTTATAATGTAAACCAAACTTCTGTTTCCTTAAGTTTTAATTTGAAGAATTATATTAGTATTTTGTTGTGCAATGTTACTGATAATGGTTAATTCAATACCAGTTGTTGGATGATGTTATGCTGCTCAATATCAATAATAATGATTTCTATGATGTTAAAGGGCTGATCTATTGCTTCTCAAAAGGATAACGTGAAAGAATAAACCTTCACAGTAGATATTTATGACACGAATAAATAAATTCACCAATCAGTAATTAAGAATTTCATTTATATACAACAAAGCAAAATATAATCCAAAATTCTATAAGAATAATACATGAATTAAATGAACACATTTCTATGATGATAGTTGAAGTAAAAAAAAAGAACTAGGATTTCATTTAATTTTGCTACTTAAACATTATACTCACGGTGCACTGAGAAACAGGATTTAGATTCTCTGGATATCTACTTTGGGTGGTTGCTCTTTATATACAAAACCTTAACAATGGCAGGAATTGATTATTCATTTTTGATTAAATTACAATAGGTCATTCATATCTGGACGTCATCTGATATTAAAGGACAGACCTTAAAATCAAATGTTGCAGTTGAGTGCACATAGCATTGGCTCTTCACCTTTAACCTTTAACTAATGCCAACACTGGCCAAAGGATTGTTGATTAGAGGTGATGTAGGAAGCAATACAAATGATAACTGATAGCTTAAACACACAAAAGCCATTGAGCCTACGTACAACACAAATGATTTTGTATTGGGGCTTAGGTTACGCGGCTCATGGTGGTAAAAGAACTTGACCTTCTGTTCTTAAAAAATGCAGGGCACCAGATGTTCTAACTGAATGGTTAGGTTAGCTAATTTGCTATGCAGAGCTGAATATTTTTTTCATGGTCTTTGGCTATTGTCTCTTATCCCGTGGATAATGGTCTAACTAATACAATAAACCCAGATCCTGACTGTTAGGAACACTTGAGTCATGCCATGTAGTCTTTATGAAACTTATTGGTTACCGTTTAAATTATGTCAATTATTTTTGCATCTATATTTCCACATTAGTACTAAACACTTAACGGAAATAATGGAGAAGTAATTATTTTTAAAAAAATGTTTAACCCATAATCTAAGACTCTCCCAAGCTCCACAGCACAACTAACTGGAAGTAGATTAGAAACATAAGGAAACACTTGGAATTAGCAAATGCCAGATATATTTATATTTGTTCATATGCTAAGACCCCACTTCCATAATGCCCTGGTTGTCAGTGATAGCCACTAAATTCATAAAGGGAAAAATGATACTTTATTATAAAGGTCATGTTGGAACTAAAAAAACTTTGCTGTTTTAATGTGATTTGAATTCAGTTCACCAGAAAATAGAAAAGTAATTATCTATGTTTTTTTACCCATTTGCTTAAATAAAAGCAGGAAAACATATGGTGTGTTATTTTCACTGTAAATGAAGAGGATCTGGTCTAAGAGTCTTTGGAAAACTACAAATCCTACTAATTGTTGAAAGAGCCATAATCTTTGCTAAGATAGCAGCAGAACAGAAAACACATTCCTAATCTTTATGAATACCTTAAATCTGATTCTCTGGGGGTAATTACTGTAGTCACATAAGCTATTAAGGGAGATTTAGTTTTCAGTTTGCAACATGATGTTTTCTTGGCCAAATGTCCTCATATCCTCTCTTTCCCTCTTTCTCTCCTGACCCCCAACTTCTTTTTGGGTTTCAGCTCAGCCATGATTTCTTTCAGAAAGACCAACCATACGTAGTTGCTTATTGATAAATATCAGGCTGAGCAATCTATTCCTACATCCCTGTGAGACTCTGTACTTACCTCTATTCTAGGGCTTACTACTTGGTAGGTTATTATAACTCTTAAATTAGACACACACACACACACACACACACACACACACACACACAAGCACACACATCTCTGATGTGTAAGAACTACATTTTATTCATTTAATGTTATTTGTCACTGCCTAGAATTTGTCTGGAAAAAACTTGTACATGCTTAATATATGTATATATTGTTTTAAAATAGAAAATATTTAAAGACAGAAAAACAGTTGCAAAATTATATGTAGACATTTATGCATACACACAACTAACATATGCAATATATGGTTTTCACTAACCAACTTTGTGATTCAAAAACTCACGTATTTCTTTCCTGGAGGAATAATACAAAGAATATGCTTAAGACTGCATGAGAAAAAGGTAGACTAGAATAGAATATTTTTATTGTTAATGTTAATGAAAAAATTGCTAGCAATAATAAGAAACTAGCTTTTTTCAAATTTATTTTAATTGTATAAAGTTATAGCATATAGTGTGGTAATTCCATACATGAAGAAGTTGATAATTCTATATGTGTGTCATGTGTAATGATAAAAGTCAGGCAATTAACATTTCTATTTCTCTCACATTTAAATACTAACATATAATGTACATAACTTTGAAGACTATTCACTTTTTCCACTATATTAATTATTTAAGAGAAACGAATTTTCATACATATATGTGATGCGCTTTGATCGTATCAACCTTCAAATTATGCCTCTATTTTCATTGTTATGTTGGGAGATCAAATCCAGAGCCTCCCATATGCTAATATAACATTCCCACTTCTAATCAATGGGCTAATCCATTGAGCCCACTCGTAGCTCATGATATTTCAAATGTGTATACAATATGTGCTAGTACAATTGAACACTTAATGTTCTATCTCCTTCTTGTTATTTTGTATGTGGAGTTCCATGTTTTCTTCCTCCTAGTTATCCATTACTTTTTAAATATTTCATCATGAACTCTAGAGCTCCCAGTGTATATCTCACTGTAACAACACTTTTACATACTTATGTTTGGGTTACCAATCGTCTAATTTCTCACTGTTACCACTTCCTACTCCACTCTCAGCTTATAATTCTTATTTTTAAAACTCCTGATCAACCTTTTTAAAGATCCATATATGAAAGAGAGCAAATGTAATTTGCCTTAGAAAACAATTAATAAACTTCCAAAAGTAGAGACATCATATAGAATTGTGCAAATTGTTCCATGGAAAAATCCTTGATTCTAAAACATTTGAGACAGACATTGACAAACACCACTGAGGTTTGGAACCCAAGGAATCCATGTTAGACACAGGAGATATGTGGACCAAACCATGAAGTAGGCAGTTGTTCATGGGTCTCTAGGATTCAAGAAAAATACTAACATCGAAAACACAAATGTGTGTGTATTAGGTATACATAAGGTAGCTAACTTTGGAGGTACATGAAACCACCAAGGGAGAGAAACTCAATTTTGGCTATGTATTAGATCTTCAGGAGAAAATTTAAATATAGATAGTTGAATCTCATTCATTCAGAAGATTTTCATGGGAGTATTACTGTGACAAGGTAGGAGAGGGAAGGGAGCTCATGGTTCATTATCCCTTCATAAGGAAGGACCATCATCTTACTATGGCCTGTAAATGGGAAGCAATTAAATGAGAAGAAATTTGCTCCAAGCTTCCTGCTGTCTTTTCTTTGACAAATTCACAGTTGAACAGATGATTTGGTAGTAGGGTCTAGTTGAAGGAAAAGGGTAAGAGGCATGCTATTGAAGGGTTTTTGAATGGTTTCCATCTCTCTGCATTCTGCCCATCATTTGATATTGGGGCCCCAGATCCTCTCACTGTGATAGTCTGCCTTGCCACACATAAGACAAAGGGCAGTGGAGTCAAGCAACCTCTGAAACCAGGAGCCAAAATAAATCTTTCATTCCTTTGGTTTTTTTTTTTTTTTTTCCGGAATTTGTTAGAGATTGAAAACGGACTAACATAATGCCCTACACCCAGTGAGATAGGAAAGGAAAAATATTTATTTCTAATCCTTAAGGCAACAGTAGCATAGATTATTAAAAATCAAGCTGGATCTCTTTTGCTGACTTCTTTGAGGAGAGTAAGGTAGGTATGTTTAAGAATCTCTAGACACAGATTAGTCTTACAGAGTTGGCTATGCTACTACTTGGCCATTTAGTCTTTAATTAAATGCTTAAATGTAGGGATAAAGGTATTGATTCCACTTTCAGAATCAACAAATTCCAGCTTTAGTCTTGCTGAGGCTTGCCTCTTATAAGAGGCTTGGTTGCTATGTGGGAAAGAAAGATTTTGAAGGATTCTCTGGCACTGTAAATGCAACCATTGATATTATCTTAAGACTCAGATGTGCAATGATAGAATTATGAAAAATTGATGGGGAAAAAGAAAAGGCTAAGGTGTCCAGGCTCAAACTTTCTATTCAATTTTGTTGCTTCACTCACTATCCAAATATATTGTAGAAGCACATGAATAGAAATGCCTTTGTCAGTTGCATGAAATGATCAGAAATCTCACAGCTGTGAGATTATTAATAGTCTAATATCTAAAAATAATGCTTCCCATATAAAATTTTGGAATAAAATTTCCCGTATGGAATTTTTTACTTGTATTCTTTCTTTTTTGGGGGGGGGGCGGGGAGGTGTTTCAAGACAGGGTTTCTCTGTTGTAACTCTGGCTATGTGGAACTCTGTAGACCAGGCTGGCCCAAAAGATTTCATGTAAGAATACAAGTAAACACGGAGGTGGTGGTACATGTCTTTAATCCCAGCACTCGAGAGGCAGAGGCAGGCAGACCTCAATGAGTTCGAGGCCATGGCAGGTACCACCTCTAGTTCACAAGTAAGGAAAGCAGCTTGGGTAGGTCCACTCAGCTAAGCACTGGTGATAGGTGATTCTCTCAACTATCAGTGACACCCACGTATTATTTTTATTGATCCTATCAATCTCCCACGTTCTCCACAACTGCAAGAAATTTTGTCGGAAGCAAAGCTCTTGTATTAACATATGTAAAAGTTCAGTTTTTGGTCTTGTTTTTCAAGTTACATTCTTCCTTAAAAATGATGTTAGTTTGATTTGTCTCAGCTGTTTACAAAGTCACTTGCACAGATTAATGATGAGTAAGAGAAGGTGTGGGTGTGTAGTTATCACTATTTGGGACTCTGGATATTGAAAAGTAGGACTTCCCCTCATCTAACAATTCCCATTTCCCATTCTCACGGATCCTTACTGTATTTTGTCTAAAAGCTCTACTTGGTGATATATACACTTTATGAAACAGTAGTCCTCATTTTCTCTCAATAATTCAGAGAATCAATCATTGATTTTAATTACCAGACTTATACAGATTAAATCTCCAAGTTTCCATTGGGAGTTAAGGAAAGAAAGCATAAAGAAGATGATGGCACAGGGAAATGCTCACTTGCCTGACTCTGTCATCTCCATTTTCATCTCTCCCCTCTCTGCAGGAAATCTTTTTCTGTGTCTTTTTCTAAGGGAACAATCAGCATAGCTTCAATTCCAGGGTTAAAATAAGAAATATATTGAAGGTCTGATCAACTGAAACCTTCAGAGGTGTTTGATGGTTTCCTACAGGAAGTGTGACAGGGTGTGCATTTCTACTAAGACAATTCTTACTGTTTTCCCAAACATAAAGTTACTGCCATAGGGAGGAGGGCATAGCTTCCAACACTCTTAGAGAGAACCCAGGAAGGAAGGAAGGAGTTTAAGAAACATAGTCATAGAAAGATCTGAAATCCTAACAATATTTTATTCTCCTCAGAGATCATTGGAGAAAGACAACAACAATAATTGACCTTCTAATAAAATTCCATGATCATGTTAACAGAAACATAGAGAATCTCCCTAGTGAAGTAGCAGCATATGGTATGCACCATCCCAGGACAGAGGAGCAAGGGACAAGAACAATACTACATCGAAATCTTAGAAACAAACTGTTACCACATGAACTTAGAAAATACTATTTTTAATACTGACATTAACGATGCATTTTTGAAACAGAATTGAATGTTGATATTCAAATAATAAAGCATAACTGTGTATAAATGAACTTAATATAAGGAATGGCCTCTATCAAATTCTTATTCCAGAGTTTGTGGCCATTTTGATGATTACGCTTATGTTAAAAATCTTGCCAGAATTTTTAATGCTAGAGCAATCTCAGTTAAGCAAATTCATTTCTGATGCACAAATCTTGTCTTGCTGTTAGTTTCCTGGTTTGGAACTGTGAATTCTACCTCCAAATCATCTTCTGATTCTGCTTTTTAATGAGCACTTTTCATACCCTGGTTCCAGGAAGCAAGCTACATCTGATGTTAAGGATAGAGAAAATTGAACATCCCAAGAAAGTAATAATTCTTAGTCCATAGCAAAAGTTTGAGATACATTAGAGTATAAAATGTGAAGATAATCAAAGGTCAGATTATATTTGTTGATATGTTGTGTTTCTTTTGTTTGTTTTTTGTGACAAGGTCTCTCTATTATGTAGCTCTGACTGCTCTGGAACTCACTATGGAGACTGTGCTGGCTCAAACTTACAGAGATCCATCTACCTCTGCCTCCTGAGTGCTGGGATTAAAAGTGTATACCAACACTTATGACTAATTTTTTTTTTTTTTCAAAAACTGGTATGTGCTGCCTGTTTTGTTTTTTGTCTCGAAGAGAGGAGATACTTTAACCATATGCAAAGGCAGAATTTGCTGAGGTTCCTGAAGCATCTTTCGATGTCACCTCCATCAGACAGGTGGCAGATGAGATTTACAGTTACAGCTCTCTTTTTAATCCTTGACCTTCCACTGGCTGCAATTTTTTACTATATAAATCACTCATTTCTAGCAGTGACTACCTGACATTCATTCCTTGAGACATTCCATTTTTTTGTAAGCATCTTGTTCCACTTATAATGTCCTTCTGCTTTAAAGACACCCATTGGTTAACCCATTAGTTATTATCCTGTCAGAAATTCGATTATTACAGACATGTCAGTTAGTATAGGATGAATATTTTCTTTGTTTCCTTTATACTAAGGACATTTCATTAAATAATAGTATACGCTATTTCATAGTAACTATTGTATCTTACTAGGTCACACTTTATATTCACTTTTAAGATATACTATTATTTTTAATCATGTTCATGTGTATGTGCACATGTATTTGTGTCTGTGCATGGATATATGCATGGACTGCACATGCCCATGGAAGCCAGAAGAGGTCATAGGTCTCCTGAAGCTGGCCATACAGATTTCTGTGAGCTGCCTGATATGGGTGCTGGGAACTGAACTCAGATCTTCTGCAAAAGCCATGTACTCTCTTAACTGCTGGGTCATCTCTGTAGCCCCTATTATATTTTAAAAATATAAAATGCTCATTATTTAAAAAGTTTTTCTCATGGAGACATAAAGAATAGTAAAGTGTTAGAACATTAAAGAAGGTAGGGGCTCTGTAAAAAGTGGTGTGTCTGAAGAATGTTCATAGTTAATGGAAAAGTCAAGATTAGAAATCCAAGCTAGTCTGACCCAGAGCTTTCTTCCCAGCCTACAGAAGGCCAAAGCAGAAAAGGCCATTTAACACTAAAATTTATTAATAAATGAATTGTGTGCATTACTTTGGCTCATTGTGTCATTCTAGTGCCCAGCTACTCTTTACGCTCTTTCTTGATTTGACCACTGTACATAAAATACCTCCAGTATTTTCAACCCAATACATACATACATATACCCCAGTCTGTCTTTCTCCAACCCTTCTGACTGAAATGAAAACTTAGGAGCATGAACTTGCTGGGCAAGCTCTCTACGACTGCGCTAAACCCCCAGCTTCACCCAATCTGTTGTATACTCCATTCCTGTGTTGACTCGGGGTCTCATTATAGTTCTTTGTAGTTTTAGGGGTTTGGGCAAATTGCTAAAGTGCTGAAAGGTAGATTCTTTATCTCTGAAATAGGATTGTCTAACTACTTCAGAGCATAAAACCTCGGTGAAGTATCATAAATAAAAATATGGCATAAACAGGATTCAGTTAATACTAGCAATTGTGATTGACCAGGTTTTTTAGCACATGAAAGTACTTACTCTGCTGTTGTATAAACTCCTGTTATGTTGTGAATCATTGATTTACGTGGGCTTTCAAAAGCCTTCAGAATGGGATACAGGAAATGGCCCTTACGGGGTATTTCATGGTTTGTAGTGTTAAAAATGTGTGTACATCGGGAAAAAACTGTGAATATTTACAGAAACAAAGACTGACGATTCAAAGTGACTTCATGTTGAGTTCTACAGTAAGCTTTTGTGTGGCACAGGAAGTATTATTTCAAAATATCTTCATGGTTGCTGAGACCCGGGCATTCATGCTCTATCTAATAAGGACAGACACTCCATTCGTTAATAGCTCTTATTCATTGAAAGTTAGTCAAACATTTCATCTCCATCCTGGACCTGGGCCTGAACACGAGGGTTCCTTTCAATAAATAGGAACTCAATGTTCCTGGCCCTAGTACGTCTCTTGTGAAGGATTACATGAGGTAAATAAGACAGATACACTTCCCTTCTGAATTCTCCCCTTGCTTAACCACTAAAACTACCTTCAAATCACTTGAGTATGACCAGTCTCTTCCTTCTGTTTAACCTTTCAAGTTAGCTCTGCCAGCGATCAAGATTTATATACTGCTAAAGATTCTTTGAAATTTCTCTTCACTCAGTAGTATTGCTGAGTTATATATTGCAGCCACACCAACTTTCCAACTTTATCTCTCCAGGCTTGGATCTGTAAATTCTATTCCCTGGCCATTTATATCAATGAGGTCAAGAGTCACAAGTCTCTCCTGAGGCTGCAAGCATGTTTCTCGTTATGGGTAATAAACTTGATAGGCAAATCTAGGAAACTCTTTAACAATAGCCTCTAAAATTTCCAACAGGAAGAGAGGAAATTTTGCATTTCATACATTTTGTTATTCCATAGGAAATTCCTCAGATTAAAATAAATCCTTCCCACAACCAATTGTTCACATCTAAGATCTGCTCTATTTGTGGTAGTTGTTTTTCTTTATCAAATTCTGTCTGTGAACTGAACTCTCCTGTTTTCTTAACCATTTAATGATGTTTGCACTGCCAGCTCATGGTTTGTCCCCACAAAGTCATCTAGTTTTCTTTTTTAATATAAATATTTTATGAGTTGCCCAAGCAAGGCTGGCAAATAGGCACCAAGGAAGTCTTTCCTCACTTGCAGAAAATATTTTAGTATCTTAAAATGTGTAAGTTTAATTTATATAGTGAATTAAAACTGGAATTGTCAGCTTAGTGTTTAAAAGGCTTAATATTGGATTCAATTTAATCTCTTCATTCAATCTCTGCTTATACCTTGTTCTCCAATAGGACATCTGCCTTTTAAAATAGTGAATTCTCTCATCAGCTATGATTCTTATCCTAGAAAAATTCTGATAAATGTTCTGTCTCTCACATGGTATGCTGGGAAATGCACATTCAGCTTCGAGTCTCTTTATGCTCTTAGGAGGTCCCCAGGCCTTCACTCTGGACTCAGTTTTAGTTTGAAAAGCTGGTTCTAGATGATACTCTCCCTGCTGGGCCCAAATATAGAAAATAGTAAAACAGAATCCAACATAGGTGGTGATCTTTCATGGCAATCCTTGCACTCATAAAACAAACAACCTTTGCCTTTCTTTTCTTCCAGGAGAAACTGGCTCTATCACTCAGTCCTGTAATACTTCTCTAAAATTCTACATTCATGAGCTGAAGAGTTAACTTAGCTGTCGGCTAGGTTCACAATCAAAGATATAAAAGTATACACTATGTTATCTCAATAACAGAGACAAAATGTGTGTGTGTGTGTGTGTGTGTGTGTGTGTACGTGAGAGAGAGGGAGAGAGAGAGAGAGAGACAGAGAGACAGAGAGAGAGACAGAGACAGAGAGACAGAGAGGGAGAATGTGTATACAAGTGCAAATGTGGGCTTGTGCTGTGGAGGCCAGAAATCAACATTTTTGCTGTTCCCTTGGAACCATCCACTTTGGTTCTTGAGAGAAAGTCTCACACTAGGACCTGTCAATCACCAATTAAGCCAGACTGGGTAGCCAGCCTGTCCTAAGGCTCTTCATGTTCTGCATTTCAGTGCTGGGATTACAAGTGCACAATACCATGCCCATCTTTTAATGTGACGTCAGGGGTTGAATTTAGGTCCTTAGGTTGTATTGCAAATGCTTTACCAACTGACCTGTCTCTCCAGGCAGCTCCAAGGAGACAAAATTTTGTCAAAAATATGTAGCAAAATAAAAATTCTGGAGTCAACCATAGCTGTAAACGTCTATTTTTAAGCATGATGTTTCACAGTGTAAAATGCTACTCCAGAGAAATGTGTGGCATTACAACAGAGCATAATTATAATGTATATAACTTTGTTTTGTAACTGGGGGACATTGACTTATCTCACGAGGCATTCAGGTAGGTAAGACATACCTGAGAGGTCTTAGAAGCTAGATTTTTACAAAGTTAGTCTATGGGGGCAAAGATTCATATGAATAGACAAATACGATGACAGATATGTTTCATCCAGAAATGAAAACAGCGTTGCAAAGATGCAAAAATGGACAGAACGGATGAAGCCCAGTATCGAGGGCTGAAGATCAAGTGACAAGACAGAGTGATCGGGCGAACCACACAAGATCTTACGGGTCATATTTAAATCTGAAGTTTTATCCTGAAAGCAAAGGAAATCAGTGAATCATATGAGAAGGGATGGGATTTCAAGATTCTGTGGGTTTTGAAAGTCTCACTCATGGTGAATTTTGAGAAATGGGTGTCCAGGCAGCATATGGGGAACATAGCCAGAAAGCTTTTACAAGATTCTAGGGGAGACATAATAGAGTTAGAAAAAAAAAAACATGATGGAAGAGAATCAACATGGGGAACCAGCATAATTTAAGAAACAATGACTTGCATGTGAGGTAATAAGGAAATAGAAATGTCACAGGTATTGATCAGGTTCAAGTTTGGCTGATTGCTATCAATACGCCATCCACCTAGATTGATACTCTCAAGGGATCAATAATGAGAAAAGGTGAGAGACTGAAACACATGTGAGTTGTCAGTAAGAGCCACTGAAATAGCAATTTCGTGTTCCTATGTATGGGTGTATGGGTTTATGCATGTATGTATATGTATAAACTAAAAATCGGAGAGAAGGGACCATCAATAGGAGAGTGGCAGGGCATGGAAGCAGTTGGGAGGAGGAGGCTTGGGTGCGACTCCAGCGAGGAAGGGGAAAGGTGAAAGTAATGGAATTATACTTTAGGAAAAAGTCACAGAATAAATATCAAATCTAAATTTTTAAACAGGCAATTTGTGTTATTCCCCTGGAACTAAGAGATAAGATTTAGGTTAGAGAAAAACATTTCAAAACGATTTATGTAAAGTTAACACCCTAAACCATGAGAATAATTGTAATACTAACTGAATTTAGTGGAAAATAACTTACTATTAATGCTTCTGTAGATTGCCTTTGAACAGACATAAGGGTGTGCTTACAGAAAACATGATAGCTCAGGCAAGGACAATCCAGTTAGCCAATCTCCAGTCTTTTCACCAATGAATAATGAGACAGGATTATTTTTGAAAGTCACATACAAGTATTGTCAACACCATTACATCCTAAAAGTGCTTTATATTGGTAAATAATATCCTTTTGGACTCTTTCACAGAGGATATCTGATTTTGAGCCATGAAGCATCCATAAAATATAAGGAAAAACTCCACCTTTTTGACAAGAGAAGCAATGATTTTGGTTAAAGAATGTTGACAGAATTCAGGAAAGTAGTACTAGCTAAGCATCTGTCTCCTGGGATATTTCTCTCAATCGTTTTGTCTGTCTCGTGTCTCCATGAGAATCGTTTGATTCCGGTAAGTAATGCTGTGGTTAGCCCTACACTACTCAGTCCCAGGGCATGGAAGTCTTCTTCAGCCAGCTGAGCACTGTGACTTATATACATAATATACCATGACTTATTTATTATGCTAGTCAAAGGTGACTAGAATATCATCAAAAATAAAACATTGTACTCTTTTAATTAATAATAAAAATGAAATAGTTCAAATGCATTCAGTCAAAACTATCCAACTGTCCAATACAGACAACGGCCACTTGGCATTGTTACCATAAAGTAAACCTTGAATTTCCTCAAGCATCTGATAAAAACCTGCATTCACATCCATGGGTTATTTGATGGACAGTGGTGACCAGATAATTTTCCCTTTGAAATTAAGTATTTTTTCACTTGCTAAGTTAAGAAGAAATGGCACTGAGAGGAACACAGAAGGTTTAGCATTTAATCCTTCCTGGTAAGTAGGGAAGTTAATATCTTTTGTATGCTAGAGCTTCCATTTAGATCTTTTCTTCAAGGTGTGACATTTGTAATGGGTAGAAGGGATTCTCATGGCTTGGAGGTGCTTGTTCAAAGGAAAAAAAAAAAACCTACCAATATGGTTTTGAAAAGGCACAAAAGCTGTGCTCACATCCGTCTGCTGCACAGCCCCTCCATCTCATTGCTCCCCTTCATTTTCAATGGCCTCCTCTGTTCTTTCCTGTCCCTTTCCCGCCTCAAACACACACGTGCACAGGCTCAGGAATAATGATGCCCAAGTCACATGGATGAACGGATCTGGGACTCATTAAGAAGATGCGCACTTAGAAATTTAACCATAGCTAGTGTCTTCATTTCATTTGGCGACTTGGATCTGGCTAAGGGGCTGGCAGATTATGCGTTGTGGTTTAAATCTGGTTGGCTCTCTGTGTTTGTACAGACTGCGAGTTAAGAATCTTTTGTACATTTTAAAATGCTTAAGAGAGAAATCATATTCTAAGACACGAGAGAATTACATGAAATTCAAACTTTAATTAATAAACTTTAAGGGGAAGACAGCCATTCCTACTTGATCACATGTGGCCATGTGTGAACTATATTAAAAGCTGGATAGTCGCAACAGGGACTACACGCCGTTAGAATCTTACAATTGTTTTGACTTGTACAGTAAAGCTGTCTTGGCCCTCATCTAATTCATTGCTCATTACTGGCCTCTCACTTACAACCTGCTTACCAGCTTTGATCACTGAGACGGAATCCTCCCTCCAAGTACTGATTTATTTCTAGAAAAAGGTAAGTTATTCCTGAAGTGTATCATGAGGATAACAAAGTGTAAATACCAACTTTAAAAAAAGTGGCTATAATATAAATTTAGAGACAAGTACTATCAGGAGCTTACAGTATGGTTTGTCAAGAACTAGAACTGGAGCTGCCATACCTCTCAGTAGTTCTGCTTAGCTGCAGTTCGTTTTCACTTTTGCCCAACCTCCATGCTGTTTCCACAACTGCTATGCTAACTCCCACTTGTAGTTATTCATTGCTGTAATGGCTCAGCAAGAGAGAGAGAGGCACAGAGGCATATTCATAGGCTCAAGCCCTGCTAGATCTCAGCAGAGGGAACCAACCACTGTCATGGCCAGCGCTGTACTCCATCAACAGTGGAACCCTGAGCATCTGAGCTCAGGTATAGTTATTATTTTGGAACACCTCAGGTATTCTATGCGGGGGTCTGAGTCCAGCTCTAGTTCCCACTATGGGTTCCTCAGCTTCCACGAAGGAGGATAAACAATCGAAATTATGACAAGTGAGCGCAGCATCTCACTCTTCTATGGGACCCTTAGTTTGCAAGCTTAATGCTCTTTTAATAAGACACATAGAATAAGTCTTATGGTGATTATGACACGCAGGAGTGTTTCTTTAATAGTAAATTAAAGAAAGATAAAGAAAAGCAAAGAATAAAATCAAAGAAAATAACAATGTGCACATTAAGGGAATAAAACAAAGTTTCTCTAAGCTAGCAATCCAACTCTCTAGGCCTTGCAATCTATTCTCCTCAGTTAGTTCATTCCTCTCGTCTCTCCTGTCTGTCTGTCTCTGTCTCTATGTCCATTGTCCTCGTCCTCGCCCTCGTCCATTCTCCTCTTGTTCTTCGTTCTTCTTCTGACCAAGACTTTTTTGTAGCTTAAGTAGCACACTGTAGGAATATTTATCTAAGGGTTGCAGGTGTCAGACATATCTCAAACAAGAACCAATGGGAAAGGTGTCTCTCCTGTTTACAGCTGCAGGCTTCAAAGTTACTCAGTTATCACCAAAGAGTAAATGATAGAATGATTAATTAGTGGATGGTAGGGATGTCACTGCTGATTGCCATTTGCCTTGCACAGATAGTTCAGGGTGCCATGAAGGCACCAAGGGAGGATTTTATGGTTTTTTAGTTCCTTGGTATGTATTTATTCTTCTGGGTCAAAGCTCTAAATTTCTAGTCTTATCTGGTGGCCTGGCTAGGTTGAAGGCTATTTCTCTCTTTAAGTCCTGGGAATGTTTCCTTTTAAGTTGGTGCAGGCTTGCTATATTCTTCGTTAGTGAAGGGCTAATTGTCTGCTTGTCTTTCCAGGTGCACTAACTTTCTAACTAAGCTCTCTGGCTTCTATCTGTTAAAGCTTATCTCTTCCTGGGAAGATCAGCATTTACTCCAGGAATAGCTTTATGATGCACTTGCAATAAACCTGGGTTGCTCTCACGTTCCAGGACTTGGATGTCCGGATGTGATTACAATTTACTTCTGAATAGCATGGCTGTGTTTCATACCAGCCCACAGTGGCCAGCTCAGGGATTAATTTGGATATTACTATTAGGCTATGCAGATCTTATTACTGATGAGAAAACGTATGTCACCCTACAGTAAAGATAAGAAAGGGGCAAGGCAGTTAAGGAATTCCAGTTCCCAACAGCGGATGCCAACGAACCTTGTCAAGCTGAAGATTCCACAGTCTGGGTAACCTGGATCCCAACAATTCTACTGATAGTACCTGCAGATCATTAGCAGTTAAACAACCCCCACATAAATCCTACACCTGCAAACAATACAGAACATGCTAGATCTAGGGTAGCCCCTCACTCAAAAGTTCATAAAACAATATTTTAAACACAGCTAAAAATAAACTTCCCCAACCTTTCCCCTTTCCTGTATAAAAAAATTCCTTTACCTTTACAATACAATTTAACATTACACCAGCAAAACTATTTACAAGAGGAACAACCACAAGTTGCTAATGCAGAGGCCCAAATAACCAAACATCTATCACGCTTTTCACAATGTTTTTGGACAGCAGGAAAACATTATCAATGTCTGATTATCTGGAATTCACTGATCTTCTGGGCTCCTTCAAAGGGCTTGGGTCTGAATCTGCCCTCTGAAGCACTCATGGCTTGTCCTCCAGGCTCTGGCTGGCTTTAATTCACTGCTGCTGCTGTTCTTGGTGTTTGTCCCATGGTACTGGCATCTCAAAAGCTGCTGGGGTCCCTTATTGCAACTGGGCTGTACTTTCGCCAATAGACTCTCCTGGCTCTTTGCTTGGTGCATAGCCACAACTTTTTACATGACTCCTTCATTTTGGGCCTTCAACTACTAATGAGGCTGCACTTTTACTAATGGCTTCTCCTAGCCTCTCATAGTGCCAAGCTTCAGTTGCTCTCCAGGACCCTTTCATGCCTTCAAAACTAGCACGAGCTGGGTGATTCTTACAGTACCAAGTTCAGCTACCAGCACAAGGTACAACCTCACCAGCTCTGGAAGACAGTTTCTGTGTGCTGACCCTTAGGAAACGCTTTCCAGGTTTTAAGATAGAGTCTGGTTTGCTGGAAAAATACCTGGTCACTTTGTCTGCAGTAAGGGTTCCCTCAACGGGATGGAGTTCCCATCACCAGAGTAGATGTCTTATCAGGACCTCTTGTAGACAGGTGTACAGGAAAAAAAAAAAAACTTGACAGTTTAACTAAGTGGTTTTTTGGCTCAAAGCTGTGGCTTCCACAACAGCAGGGGTCCTGAGCCAGGGAGAAGAATCTCTGGCAATGTCTTGGCTATTTAGAGTTTCTTTTCACCACAGCTAAGGGGAAACATATACCCTTTTTCATAGACCTGAAAAACAAGACCTTCTTGAGCTTCACATACAAACAATGCAGCTATCAGAAAATCCAGTTCCTTAAACACCACTCTACCACCAGCCGCAGGAGGGAGCATCGGCTCCATGATCAGGAAAAGCAGTAAGAACCTTTCTTTTTTCTGCTCCCAGCTGAATTCTTTATCTCTAAGGTTCTCCATTCTGTGGCTTTCACCTCAAGAATCTTTCCTCATTTATTTATTAATTTCACAGCCTTTTCTCTTCGTAGAGGCTTATTTCTTTCTCTCTCTTCTCTTCCTTCAGGAGACTTCTACTTGTTTTTGTAAATATATAATCTGTCTTCGAGGAGCTGCCCTGAGTGTACTTTACCAAACTCTGTGAAGTCTGGAATTTCTTTTTCTTCCTGCTTTGGATAGCTGCCCCATGTCGGTATGCCATTTGTAGTTGTATGTTGCAGGTGGGGGCTCAGCAAGGAGACAAGGAGGGATTCTCATACATTCAAACTCTGCCAGACCCCAGCAGAGGGAAGCACCATCATGGCCAGCACTGTATTCCATCGACAGTGGAACCCTGAGCCTCTCAGCTCAGGTTTATTTATTATTTCAGAACTCCTCGGGTTTTCTACTGGTAACACATGCAGATCATTAGCAAGTAAACAACCCCCACATAAGTCCAACACCTGCAAACAATACAAAACGTCAAGGCCTAGGGTTGCCCCTCACCCAAGAGTGCATAAAACAATATTTTAAACACAGCTAAAAACAAACTTACCCAACACGCACCAACACTGTGAAAGAGTTCCCCTTGGTTCATATCCCTGCAAGTACTTCTTATCTTTTATGTTTTGATCATAGCTATTGAAAATGGACTAAAGCAACAGTACATTGTGGTTCTGAGTTACTTTTCCTTGATGAAAAGATGAAGGTATGTGGGTGTTGTTGAGGCCTATTAAGGCAAACATACTTTCTCCTAGTCAAAAGAGTACACTCTAAAGTCAACCTCTGATCTTGGATAGAGACCTGACGTTCTTAGTTTTTATCTAAATTTTATTTTGTGTGTTAGGTGCTTTTTTTTTTCTTCTGCATGTTTATCTGTCTGAAACATGCATACCCTGTGCCTGTAAAGGCCAGAAGAGGGCATACAATCCCTGGGAACTGGAGTTACACATATTTGTGAGCCACCATGTGAGTACTAGACATTGAGCCCAGGTCCTAAGAAAGATCAGAGCATGCTCTTAACTGCTAAGCTACCTCTCCAGTCCTAAGACCTAACATTATAAGATATGTAAAATATTATAGTCGATTGTCCTCACTTTTTAAGAGTAATCTAATTGGGCCTGTCAATCACCTGCTCTCAAGTCTACCTGCTGCTTCATGTAAAGTCATGCTAAGGAGATGGGAGGAATAATTACCCCCTTACTGAGGTTGTTCCAGAAACTCATCCTCCAGAGCTTCCATCATACAGCATTGTGCTCTGCTCACTGTTCTAAATAACAGAGAAATTCATTCTGTTTTTTGTTTCTATCTATCTTTTTTCTTTTGGATACTGGCCAAAGCCTGAATGTACTTTCCTGGGAATTCTGGACTTTCTCACTCTTTTTCTCTGAAGCTACGCTTTCCTCATCTATCATGTAACTGATTGGTCTGCACCTGTGTAGCCTGTATATAATTCTGCATATAATATGTAATAATGTACATCTTGGTGTAGCAGTATGTCTTTGGTGGCAGCTCACCATGGAGGCATTTTGATGTGCTTCATATATTTTGAAATTTATATTTCACTCTGCCAGACCTCAGCAGAGGGAACCACCATGACTATCCTCTCTTATATGAGCATACTCTGATCAGGAAGGTGAAGGCACCCACCCATCCAGGTGATGGTAAGAACTATGTTTTGCTTTTTCACAGTGGACTCTCATTTCTAAAGTGATGTCAGAAAGTAAGGGTAAGGGTGCAAGCTGTAGATCTAGAACAGTGCTTGATGGCTAATAAATAAATATTAATTAATAACCCCCTTCTCTCTAGATAAGGTTCATATCATATATTTCACTTGGCCAGGAAAAATAACATTTCAAATTGACGAGAACTGGGAAAGAGGACACTTTGGGGAGCCTGTGTCCTTAAATCCTTTATTTCTCCATTCCTCTGGGACTGGTCATCAGAAAAACAAATAACCCCAATCCCACAGCTTTCCCTCTTCTCTGATACTATCTCTACCCAGCATGCTTGTCTTGATTTTCCTTCATGGCCTAAATCCTTTGTTTAAAAGTTCATTTTTCAATATTAATTTTATTCTCCCTCTATACTAGCTGTTTTGCCTGCATGTCTGTATGTTCATCAGAAGGTATTAGCTCCCTTGGAATGAAGGTAGTGAGCCACCATGTGGGTGCTGGGTATAGAACTTGGGTTCTTAGGAAGAGAAACAAATACTCTTAATGGCTATGCCATTTCTCCAGTCCTGACTTTTTAAACCTTATCGTCAGGGTCTTCCTTTCCCTTCTTGAGGAATCTGTTTAGTGTCATGTTTCTTAAGAAAGTTTGAATGCATTTGGGTTTTGTTTAGGGTTATTCAAATTGGGACTGTAACTGAATATGTTCTTGTAGTTTTCTGGTACAGAACATATTAGATTCCACGAATATCATAAGTCAGTGTCTGATGACTCAAATAGTTGCAGATGAGCTGACGTAGACATCAGATCATCAATTAGGCCAGGTTTTCTCAGATCAGTTTGTGGACCAACGAGGATCATTGGGAACTTGGTTAAGTGCAATATCCTGGGCTCCATTCCAGACACCCTGAGTCAGTCTCTGAACTTGGGTTTGTATGTTTGATCAAGATCTCTAGATTATAGCACAAGCTAAGAGTTGGTTCTAATCTAGAACATCATTTTCATATGAGATGTGTCGCAAGTTCTGAACACACAACGTAGGACTTAACACTTAGAGACACCTCCCTATTAACCGCATACCCCACTGGCTTTATGCAAATGGGAAAGAACATTTCCTTCAAGTCAGCAAAGGGTACTTACACAGTTTGTGAGCATCAGCTCACACCAGAACATCGCTCTTTGCCTCTTGCAGTCCTGTGTTGTGAGTTATCTGCGGTTCATCTAATGTAGGGCTTCCACGCACACCTGGTTGTGAAGGCAGAAAAAGCTATAGATGTGAAGGAAAGATGAAATTTGGATTTTGTCTTCAGATTAAATTTAATCCTAACCCCGCATCCTTCCCCAGCAACTGCATTTTCACTACAGAAGGAAAGCATCATACTAACAAGAACGAAAGAGTTGTAGTCCACATTGTTCTTCATTTTCAGTTTAGGTAGCCTATCAAGCATCCCTTCTCATCCAAATCTGACTGGCCAAAGACCAAGTTTGGATTTTTGCATCCCTGTTTCTCAGGTTTTAATTCTAGTTTTTGTTTTTCATGTATTAGGCTCACTGCTGATTGGTTTGTAGAGCGAAATGCCTGAGTTTAATTTTAGGAAACAAATAACTCCAGGCCAAAGGAAAACTCTCGAGAAGCTGTAAGAAAAAATTAAGCAATACTGTGAAATCAGCAAATCCAAATATCTCCTTTCATTTCGCTGCAATTCCACAGTGTTTCACTCCATCTTGAGGAATGTCTCGGCATCATCATCCGCAAGAAATTCATCAGCAAGAGGTGAGAGGGACGCTTCCTTGGAGTCCATGTCAGGGCTTCATTTGACCGGATTTAAAAAACTCACAGATGATTTTGAAACTTGTCTTTGAATGGTCATAGCTACACCTTAGATAATAAAAGGGGGAGCTATGTGTGGAGAAGTGCACACAGTCACTTGAAGGCACAGGTGACGATGTGAATACATTAGGGCAGTTAACGTCTTGAGTGTAAATAACCTGAAAAATTGTTCAATGTTTGAAGATTTTTGGAAAGGTTTAATGCAGCCTTAATGATTTTTGAAGGCAATGAAAAATATAAATTTTTCAGAATAAAGGAGTGAACATATGAGCATATTTAAAAATATGGATTTGAAGCAAAGTAACAAGACTGAACCATATTTTAAAATAGATTTTAAAAGATAAAGTGTTTAATTCTGCGGAATGGAAAACTAATTGACCACAGTCTGTCAAGGAGTACAGACAGGCCAAAATGAATTATGAAACAGTAAACAGTGGTGGAAAATACATCGCATAGCATATGATAAAGGTCGCTTTACACAGTGGCAGAAAAAATGGTTAAGTCTTAAACAACAAACATCCAAACAGTGGAGAGAGCTTGTGATCTTAGAACAAACCGTGGTACTTAGTAAAAGGAATCAGTATGAAACAAAATTCTCAAACCTACCCCAAATAAACATTATTAGTAGACTATTATTGGTTTCAAGCCAATTTTCTGTTATATCTATTCCTAGGAAGGAAGGAAGAGAGGGAGGGAGGAAGGGAGGGAGGGAGGGAGGGAGGGAGGAAAGAGAGAAAGGATGGGAGGTTGGAAGCTGGGAGGAGAAAAATGAAAGTGGAGGAAAAACTCATAATCAGCCCATTCTTTTATCTTTATATAAATTAACCAAAACTTTAAGATCAACAAGTACCCTTAAATATTTTTAGTCAAATTGTCTGTTAAGAGCTCAGATCTTCTAAAGATATTGATTTTATTCTGAATTATGTGTATATGTGTATCTGTGTATGGGCATGAGCAAGTGAGCATAGGTACTTGAGATGCTGGGAAGAGGGAGTTGGATCTCCTGGAGTTGGAGTTACAGGCAGTTGTGTGAGTCTCCTGACATGGGTGCTGGGAACAAACTTGGTCCCTGGAAAAGCAGTGTGCTGTTCTTCACCACTGAATCCTCAAAGTTTTAGCTGTGCTAAGAGGATTCTAAAAGGTTTTGAATCATCTCGATCCCTTCAGTCCAGCACTGTAGTTACCAGATTAGTAGCTCAGCATCAGCCTAAATGAATTCCCTAGTTGTATTATGTATAGGTTTGGTTTTTTTCGAGTTGTATCTTGGCCTTTTGAAAACTGAAGTACAACAGTATTTTTGAGTAAGGATATTTGCTTTAACATCTTGGAAACATATATGAAAGACTTTATGCCCTGAAGTTCTTGCAGAACCTGCAATGAGCACCATGCCTCTCTGGCAGTAACCTCACTGTGTTCTTGAGGACTGAAGCCACTGTGGTGAATGCCTCTATGACTCCATCTCACTGTCTATTCAAGGAACATAATAAAGATTCCAGAAAGAGCTTTTGATTGTTAGGAGTGGTATATATGGGAGCAAACCCTGACATGGGCAACAGAGTAATCAAACAAGTCTAGGTAGAAAATCCACCCCATTGTACACTAATTGTTCTCAAAGGCATGCCTTGATACTTTGATAGGAGAGTGGGAATGAGAGGATGGTGATGTCTTCCTTGAAGCACAAGGGTTATCAGTATGAAAATCCTATAATAATACAAAGGAAGAAGGTTTTCAAAAGAGATTCAGAAGTAAACTCAGTTCTGATTGAGTTAGTGAGTCCCCTGTTATCAGTGTGAGAACCTGGTGGTGCTGACTTTGACCAGGGAAGAGGTAGTGATGAAGCCAATGCAGACATTCCAGCTGTTGTCTATAAAGCTGAGCAGAGTCTCATGGGGTCAACTGGAGGAGATGGTGGAAGGAATGGGGAGTGGCATGCTATTGGGGATCTAGCACTCACATACATACTTTGAATGCAGCCTTCATGGCTTAGAGATGCATTGTCTTCCTGAAAGGCTTAAGTGTTAACAATTTGATCTCCAGGTGTTGGTGCAATTCTGGAAGGTCTTTGAAAATTTGAGAGGTGGGACCTAGCTGGTGGAAGTAAGTGAGTGGGAACAGGTCCTTGGTCAAATCTTGTTTCCGGCCTCTTCCGGTTCCTGTCCTCAGTGAGGTGACAAAGCTTCCCTGCCATAGGCTCCCACTGCTGTGATATTCTGTTCAGGCACAAGGGACCAAGTGGCTGTGGACGGAAACCGTTGAAAACATGGGTAAAATTAATGTTCCCTTTTTAACGTTATTGTCTCGGACGTTTTGCTTGAAATAATGTAAAAATAATCCATTCAAAGCCATTTTTTACAGAAAAATCTATGTGAAAAGTAAAAAAAAAATCCTATTTGCCTGTAAACAAGCCAATGGGGCAATTTCTTCATTAATGATTGATGTGTGTATTATTAATAATTGATGTGTGTAGGCCCAGCCCATTGTGGGAAGTATTTTCCTTGACAGGTGGTCCTGGTTTTTATTTAAAAGGTAGCAGAGCAAGCTACCAGGAGCAAGCCAGTAAGCAGCATTCCTCTCTTCCTCTGAATCAGTTTCTGCCTCCAAACTCTTGTCTTGACTTCCTGCCATGTTGTTTTGTGATTCAGATACATAAAGTGTAATAAGCCTTTCCTTCCCAGTTTGCTCTTGGCCATAGTCTTTCTCACAGAAATAGAAGCCAGACTAAGACAGTAGTAGGCAAGAAAAAATGCAAGAGTTACAGAATCGGGGTGGGTTGGGGGGGCACTTATACCAAGGATCCAGAAAGCTTCTGACAGTGTATAGTATTTAGTAGTGTCATTTCCCAGACAAGGCTACCCTGGGAGGCCATAGTATCAAGATGTGAGGGTGAAGCAAAAGTTAACTATAAGCTCCAGCGAGTTGGAGATGCTTGGATCGTGGGGTGTCTACTGAGGAAGGTTGTAGTCTGAGAAAGAGATCGTATGTGTTAAAGGTCTACACACTGGAGCAGTTGTGTCCTCAAGCCTGTTGAAGCCCTGATGATGCCTTAATAATTGCAAGATGCCAGACATGGAGCCTCGGGTTTCATTCTTGGTTGGATGCTCTTACATCTTGCTTTCCCATGGCCTCCCCTTGTTGTTCTCACGACTGGGGGCAGGTTGTCCCCTGTATTGTCAACATTAAGCCTGAGCTTATCTCAGTTGCTTCCCTTTGTGTACTGAAATCCTTTGCTGACCTCAGTCAGCTGTGGCCTGTACACCCAGCAGGTTCCTGCTCACTCTAGACACCTGTCTCACACCCAAGGACAGCCAGTATCCAAGCTGAGAGGTGTGCCCTGCCTATACAAAAGAGAGGAAGAAGCAGACAATTGAGTTTTGCACTAGAGCTGCAGAGTTGAGGGGACAGACCACGCTTCCACTCAAGCTCGGCTTTCTGGGACGCCACAAACAGTAAACTACCGCGGGAGCTCCATAGTTTAAATAAGCAGGCTGAGACATGGGGTAAATCAGAGCAACTGCTCCCCAGCAGAGAAAAATCGCAATCACTAAATCCACCTCGCCCTCTAGTGGTGAGATGCAGAACCCCGTTGTTCCTGAGAATTTTCCTGGCTTATCCAATGCCAAGTGGTCAACCTTGAAACCATACACATTCAAGTAACGTTATATGGACCCAGCAGGTTGTATGTGTACATTTAGGAATATATATATGTATATATATATATATATATATATATATATATATAGATATATAGATATATATAGATATATATATATATATAGATATATATAGATATATATATATATATAGATATATATATATAAAACAATAGACAGAATAGTCACACAAGTAAATTAAAAAAATAAACATATGTCTAGATCTTATTTGGATTCTATTTCAAACAGTTCAACATTTATGAGATGACTGAACATTTGAAATCTGACTGGATGCATAACTTTAAGGAAATTTTGACATGAAAATGGCATCATTATGTGAAGAAGACATGGTTTCATTTTGAAATCATCCCGAGGGAGGAGGAAAGTGGCTGGAGTCACAGGTGGGGCAGGGTTGACTGAGAGAGTAGAAATAGTAAGAATCCAAAGAAGCCAAGAAGACCATCAAACTATTCTAATACTAAGTAGATTTAAACTTTCACACATTTAGAAAACAAAGAGGCATAAAGTTGACTCCAAAGTCACATTCCCGTGTAACTAGAAACACTTTGTTTGCTTGACTTTTGTTGACTCAGAAAAGGGAGAACAATGTGTGTGGGCTTGGCATTGTTGAGCTTTACAAGAGGAGATGTTATCCAGGGCAGGGGTAAAGGAATCTCATGTAAATGCCCCCTCCCTCAACACTGGTAGAGGTGCCCCCAATCAGAGTAGCAACAGACAGAGTGAAGCTGAGCTGCTGTGGAAGCAACTTTCCCTGTGTCCAGAGAACAAGATACAAACTGTCCACATCTGCTGCACATGGACTAAAAGAAAGGCAGTTAGTGAGAAAAATACCAGAAGCCGTAAGAATGTAATAGTTGTGCTTTTTTCAAGAAAGTTTAGATGGCATATTTGGTCCTTAACTGACTGTACCACCACAAATATCCGTCACTAACCATTCACTGAGAGCCTCGTGTTACGTTGGCGATGGGGCTCCATGACTTTCACTGAAATTTTAAAGGCTCCTAACTGATCCTATCTTACAAATTCCTTCCATGACAAAATAGAAGGAGAAAATGTACTATAAATAAGAAAGCATCAAGATTCCTAGCAAAGAGCGCAGGACAGGACAACATAATGGATATTAACATTCTTGTGAAGACTTTCTCTTATTCATCCTGCTGGTCACGAATAAGCCTGACCTCTGGTATATTTCATTCATTTAACCCTACTATTGGCAAGAGTTAGAAATCAGAATGATTAATTATTAGAACATGAAGTCACATCAAAATTTGGAATGTGTTAATAAAACTCCTAGGTTGGGATGTGTTTTGGGACTGTTTCCATGTTTAGAGGTTTTTATTTTTCATCAATCTGTAGCAGTTGTCAATTTTGGCTCCTATGTCAGTAGTTACCAGGACATTGACAGTGACTTTTAAAATCGTTTTGTTAGATGGTAACTGTTTCTGTGGCTGAGGTCTGGAGTAATGAAGGCAGAGAACACTGTGTTTCTCTAGCTACCGTGATTTATACTGGGGTTGTCTCTGGCTTCGTCACACACACTCAGTGAAATTGGATTTCTCATGGGATTCACAAGGAAGAGAAAGTGATATTTTCAGTGTGCAGACATGACAGTGATCGTGAATGGCGATTGGAACCAATTTGGTCATTCTCAGACACACATAAGAAAAGTCATCATTCAGTTCCAATATTCTTAATGGCCCATGGCTCCTAATCTAAATTGAGTTTAGAAAGGAATTTTGAGATTATCCAAAGAGAACTGTCACCCTCCCCCAGAAATGTATTCTCTCAGCCATTTCTGATATAAGCTTCCAAATGATATACTGTATTTCTTAAAAACTAAATGAAAAAAATGAGAACTTTGTTAATGCCAATATATTTCTAGAGTCAAAATTTACAGCAGTAAGTATTTCATTTTAACAGCTGGAAAACAATATATGGAAGCCGAAAGGATTTCGGAATGCATGTAGATAATTCTTTTAACCTTGTGCCATTATGGAAAGGATCTCATTGAAAACCTTGTTGGGAGCATCCATTGCCCAGATAAAGTCCAGGTGATTGTAAGTGGGAATTTCTTTATGGTAAAGGAGGTTGGGGAGTTGTGCAATCAATATGGCAACATCTTGGGGATCAGCTAGGATGTCATTGCCACCATTCCACACTGCAATTGGCACAGTCATGGCTGATACATTGTACTCTGGAGGTGTTTTCTAAGAAAAAAAAAAGCACAGGAGAAGAAGTGGGGTTTATAAAACCATACTTCAAAACCAGTGTAGACTGTATCTTAGTTCTAAATAAAGTCTAATGGCTGCATTAAGGAAAGTCACCTTTACCTACAGAGCGAAGTGAATACAGCATAGTTTGGAGTAATATGTGTCTCTAATAGGTCTGTCAATCACCCAGGACTCTTGTTAAAATGAAGACTGACTCAGCAGTCCTGGGTGGATAGTCAGGGGTTTGCACACTCATAGGTTATGCTGATGATGTCAGTTTTGAACTGGGATATACGGGCTTTAGATGACAATTCACACCAATTAAACACCTAGATTTCAGTTCAGCTGAAGGAAGGGGATGTAACTAGATTCTTGTGCGTATGGGAAGGGTGTGTGCAGGCTACTGTGTATATGTGGAGGTTACAGTACAGCTTTCATGTTGGTCCTTGCCTTTCATCAGACAGGATCTCTCTTATTCACTGGTAGATATACCATGTGAGCTGGCCAAAAAGTTCTGGTAATTCTCCTGTCTCTGTCTCCTGCCTCCTAATAGGGGCACACTGAAGTTACAATAGACTGGGCTTATACTGTAATACTTTACCACTGCTACATCTCTTCAGCTAGGATTTGACCAGATCCTGACCATGGCAGATTGTCTCTTCCACTCTGAATCATGATCTATCTCCTCAAAGATTCCTGGGTCTTGGGTCGTTTGGTTTGGCTCTGTATTGACTTCTACAATGTATGTTTCACTGGTAGATTTTTATATGCTGTTTGATTCCATTGAGAAGCTGCTCTGCCTGGAAACCTCTCACTTAAGGATCTCAGCATGATTCTTTCAGTAGAGTTTCCCCAGTCTCGTTTATTGGAAGTTGTGTCTGATTTGATGATGATGTCCGTCTGCTGCTTGCTACTTGTTCTTTCTCTTCAAAACCTCATCTGAGGAGATGCTGTACTCTGCGGAGGACTCTTGATACAGAGCTCCAGTTGGCTACCTCAATGGGGTATCTCCAGTTAACTTCTGCTGGAAGTTTCTAATGCTTCAATTTGATGACATTAATTATTTGCTTGTCCTTTCCATTGGGCGATCTCAGAGTTATCTGTCAGATGTTTTGAATACTTGATTTGATGAGGTTTTGCTATCCCTCTGCTGGTTCTCCCTATCTGCATCTCACTACTTATTCTTTTACGTTGGCTTGCAATATAGTTAATAAGCTCATTTGTCCCAAACTGAAGGTAGAGCTATCATTAACCATTCTGGCACAAAACAGTGGGCTATAGCATAATTAGTGATAAGGACAGTGGTTCCTGAGAGAAGCTAAGTTAGTTGCACACTCATATCATTTCCCTAAATATTGCTTCAAATTCTGAGAAAAGTATCTTTCCTGTTTTTTTTTTAATTTCTAAAAAACTGCCATGAACATGTAAGGTTTATAAAGATTCCTAAAGCAGAAAGTAGAACAAAGTGCGTCATCTCCATGATTCTCATAATGTAGACAGAATTAGTTAAGTACGTTTGTTCTTTAGCTTTATTATTTCATGGCTACTAATCTAATATCCCTATCGTTTGTGTTTTCAAACTTTGTGAAAGAGCCAACATACGTGCGTGAAACATTTATTGTCCCACTAATTTATGCTTATATTTTACATTGGCTATATATTGGTTACAGTGTGGAGAATATCTTTAATAAATACCCTTTCTTTTACTTACACACCATTGTGGAAACAACTTCTCTGTTGTTATCTCTGCTTGATAAAGTAACATCACTGACTTCGATGAGAATTAGTCAGAAGTGTTACTGACTTGGCTGGAAGAAGGGTAGACTTGGTGCTTGGCCCTCAGGGTCTCGTTTGACCAGCTATGGTCAATTTCTTTGGTTACCATAGCGAGAACCCAATAGAAAGGCAAATTCAAAGCCAGTCTGTACTTTTTGAATTGATCTGATAGTATTCTGAAAGACTTCTTTGGAGACATCAAATAAGTAAAAGTAACTGGGTGGGGCATTTTTATGTAGAATCTCATTATGAAAACACATCCTTCTAAGTTTTGAGTCATAAAAACTAAATTAAAAAAATATGATTATTCAGCTACACTTGAGAGGAAAAATTGGGCGTGTTTAACTAGGAAAAGTGTGTCACAAACTAATATAGGGTACATGTCTTGCTCAAAATTAGTCAGTGATAACCTGAGAGTTTGCACTGAACAAATGGTTACAGATAATATCCTTTTATATCAGGTCAATAATTTCCTAGCCTGTGAATTATTGTGTAAATTCATATTTACCGCCAATTAGATCAACTCCAGGGTCTGAGTTCTTTGTATCACAGTAAATGTGAGGATGATGAGCACCTTCAGGCTCAAAAGCATTTGTAACTTTGGCCTGTAAACACACTGCCTTTTTCTTCCACAAGGAAATGTGTCTCCATGCAATCATCTGTCTGGCTGTCCAAAGGAGAGGGAGATGTATGAGAAAAGCAGTCGGTGTCATGCATGGACATAACTGTTAAAATGTTTCAGCCAGTTGTGCTCCGGGAAGAGGAGAAGAGTGTGTTGTGGGGAGGCTGGGGTATCTGTGCAAAGACGAGGTGGCCGGTTAATTTCTGCAAAGTCTTCCATGTGACCCCGAATTACCCTGGGAGTACATTTCATGAGCATAGTTGCAGGATAATGAGAAACTGAGCATCAGCATTACTTGGAAAGATGAATACATGATTATCATACTTTTCTTTCCAGACTTTGCTGTCTTTGTCTTTGAACCTGTGAGGGATTTAAATCTTAAGAAACTTACCTGATTGTAGTGTAAAACGTTCTGGTATTGGCTTCCCCAGTTAAAGGCTTGAAATTTCCCAGATCTAGCAACCTAATGAAAATTTAAAGGTAAAAATTAAATTTAAAACTTATTAAAATTAATTAGGTGAAAATTCTCATCACCACATGAAAAACAAAATTTGAACTTTTCCAAATAGCTCATTTAAAATTTTTATAGTTATTAAGAAAATATTTTCTCATTCTGAAAAATTACTAAGCATCTAGGATTTTAGACTTTCAATGAAGAAAATTCGTGATTTTCAACGAAGCTTTCTTTTAATTTTTTTTGCATAGAAAATTATTTTAAAAAAGTGATTTCCTTCTTACTCAAAGTACATGCATTAATATGATTTTCATGCTCATGGGTTTTAATAGTTGCTTTTGTAGGGTATCAGATACAGGAGCATTGCCTGAGAGGAACATCTTAAGAATGTGCTTTTGGTTAAGTACAAAGATTCAATCCCACAAAATGAATGTTAATAACATTGAAATTATGGTACCTGGGACCAGTGGAGTATGTCTTGAACAGATGTTCCTGCTGGATTATGCCCTAGATACACATCGAAACGACTCTAGAAATCAAACACACACACACTTACATGTAGCCTTAGATATATTTTGTATCTGAAAAACAATTAGGAGCTATTTTTTTAAAAATTTCAATCCAATGTTTCAGTGTGCCCTCTAACAGGAGGCTGAGCAACACAGTTGCCTGCCACCTTAGAATCTGCAAGGCTTACCACGAGTTCTAATCAAGAAAGGTAATGTGGATGGCTTAGTAGCTCCAGATTTTCTCATAGTGGATTTCGAGACTTGAAGTTTGGAAAAATATCAGTCTCACACAAATAGTGACAAATCAGTATGAGGCCAGAAAGTTGTACCTAGTTTATGAACCTAAATTCTCAACTTTCTGTTTACTGTCAGAATGCAAGGGATTAGATATTATATATCGGTTCCTCACTTTCAACGGTTTTTAGTATGTATTAATAATACACACACATACATATATGTGTATATATGATAGACATTATATAAATTTATAGTGCTCTACCTGGTCCCTAAGTCACTGGTCAGACCCTTTAGCAATCTGAAGTTCCATTTTCAGGTTGCACAGGAAAATTCTATAGTGGATCTTAGACTGTGGGCAAAGTCAAATGAACTGACTGTCATCAAAGGGATTAAGGTCTCTCTCCATATAAGTCACATGCAGAAGACAAGAACTCTAAGTGTGCTTGTTCTCTGCATCTCTATTTTACTATTATTTTTCTTTGAAGACTCTTATTGATATAATACAAGAATAAGGTCAGGCTGCTTGTTTACGTTCCTCCTACAGAATTAGAAACAGCCTCAAATAGAAAGTAAAAGGAAGGTACCTTTAGCACCATAGGTGGGACCAAAAGAAAATTATAAACAAAGGTGGATGTATTGATCCAGCCATAGAGTAGACCATCAGCACTGAGAAAAACAAACAAACTTATTTGGTCTCCATGGAGACGGAGCTGGGGTTTCATTACTGTGTTCCTATTGAGTACAGAAATTAGTATACTACATTTTAACAATACAATTCATTTTTTAAAGAGTCCAAATGTATAAATGAGAGTCAGGATTAGTTTACTGGTAATTACTAATTAGTAATTAGAGTCAGGATTAATTACAGCCCTTTAATTCCAGCTATTTGGAAGGCTGAGTCAGGGGATACCTGGTTAAACCTCTGGAAAATTTAGTAAGACCATGTCTCACAATAAAAAGCTTTAAAAAAATACTAAAAATAAATCTCAGTGGTAGAGCATGATCCCAAAATTCCTGGGTACCCCCTTAGTACTGCATCCATACAGCAACAACGAAACAGCACAAAAAACAAAACGCGGCATAGGTATGTCCATGTGCATTAAATATCTTCACTGACTAAAACTTCACAATAGCACATTTTGTATGTGAGGAAACCAATACAGTAGTTAAGTCAGTTCCAGAGGTAGGAGTCAAATTATGCTGACATGAATCCACACACTTAAGGACCTTACGATGTTGAACTTTCTCATGTAAGTCGTAAAACCCCAACTCGGAGTTAAAAAATGCAGCTCGAGATGTGGACAAGCTGCTACACAGCTTCTCTGAAATGTTTTTTTTTAAACAAAATGAGTGGGTATGGATAGCAGTATCAAAAGCATTTATGACATTTATTTGATGACTCAGAAGAGCCTGGCCAAATGTAAGGTTCATTCCCTTCTTTCACAGAAGGTAAATAATACCATGCCAGTTATTTAGGTGGTCACAAGTCAATCATGTTTTTGAAAGGGAGCAGGAGAAAATTTGGAATGAGCAGTGGCTTGTGATTTCTCTTGGGGTCTACCACAGTGCTATGGGCACAAATCTGAGCTGATTCTTAGTTCTTGTGAAGTACCATTTCTAAGTGATAAAATGATGATGATAAAACAATTAAAGGTGGGTGGGGAGATCTTTTGAATGGAGCCCACAGTGCATACGCACCACATTCAAATTATTTCTGTCAAATCCACACACGATGAATAATGCATTGCTGCAGAGCTCATCCATGAGCTCCCGCGAGCACACTTCGTTACCAAGGAATTGATCAAAGAAGTTGTGTGGCATGAACATTTTCTCACCAAATATAATCTGAAAAATCAAAGCACAGTTAGGACACGGCAGCAGCCAAGCAACAGAAAGCCTCTTTGATGGCTGAAGGCATTCATGCAGGTTTAATTATGCTGGTATTTTTCTTTAATTCTATAAGTTGTTTTAGAAATGAAAACAACCTAAATGTCCTTCAACTGACAATTGGATAATGAAAATGCAGAACATGTACACTATGCAATTCTATTCAGCTGTAAAGAAAAAATGAAATTATGAGCTTTGCAGGTAAATGGATAGGACTAGAAAAGTTCATATTAAGTGAATAACTCAGACCAATAAAGACAAATGTTCCATGTTCTCTCTCTCTGGTGGCTCCTAGTTCCAAATCTTTAGTTATGTAAGTACATATCCTGGAGTAACTATGAAACCTGGAGAGCAAAAAGGAACCACTGCCAGGGTAGGGGACTTGAGAGCAATAGAGAAGGAATATCAGGCTCTGAGTGATTTGACTGGGGCAATGGAATAAAGAAGGGGCTCTAATTAAGAAGGGGGACAGAGAAAGAAGAAAGAGAGAGGAAGGAAAAATAACAATAGGATGCCTGAAAAAGTCACAAAGGGTTTTACTATTATCTACCTAAAAGAACCCTATAATCCATTGTAAGTTTTCTCATCTGGACTTATAACACTCTCTCCAAGAGCCCAAGACCATCTAACAAAAACCCCAACACTAGGTATGAGAAGCTCTCATTTGAGTTGTTGAAGTTGTTGATCAGAGTTGTCCAAGAGACTTCTAAAGCATTAGACTCTTGCTATTGTCTTTGGTTGTGCCCCACCCCCAGAGGTGGAAGGTAAGACCCTACTGATCAAGACACCACGAGCTTCAGACAGAACTTAAAGGCCCCTGACCTGTAACTGACTGGAATGCCTCCCTTCTGAGGACTAGCTTTCATGGTGCCAGAAGGCACCATGTAATTTTCCAAAGGATAGAGCAACAAACAGTTGTAACCAGTTCTGGCACCTATGAGCCACAGCAATGATCAGCACAGTAAGATAACTATAAGGGTGCAGTAGTTACACACACACCACGATGGTAACCAGTAGCTCTCTGATTGCACTTGAGACCCACTCAACAAAAGGAAGTCATACCTGATACAGAAAACCTATCCAACTAGTAATAGTAAAGTCACGGATAGTAAAGTAATGGGATAGTAAAGTCATGGATCTTGGAGGAGAACCTCTACCCACCACTTTACTAAACCAGCACAATCCCTAACTGAAATCTAAATATTTTGTCTTTATACCCACAGATAAGTGTAGTTCTCATCCCTCATAAAATAAACTTCTCTATGCAATGGGCAAAAGATGATTACAGAAAACCTCAATCAGTCAAAACAAAGTGGTGAGCCCAGTTCCAACTGATACATCTACAATGCATTCCCACACCTAAGGTTCAGGGAACATTGTGTGTGTGTGTGGGGGGGAGTGTATGGCAAAAAGATTGTAAGAGCCAGATTGCCAGAGAGTTTGCATTGAGACTGTGTGTCCTTGCAATGGCAGAAGCTACATCTGTAAAATCTCACCAACACAACTGCCTAAACATGAGCCGATCAGGATGACACCAATAGACATTTTCACACAGATAAGGGGAAAGACCATGAGACCTCGACTCTACACATGGATCTACAGGCAACCAAGAAAAGCTTATGATTTGGAAAGGTGGCATTCCCCAGGGAAGCACATGCCAATTGTTTACCCAATACCAAAGGCTCATGCCTGAAAATATACGTACAAGTATCATCATACAGACTGAGCAGGTTGCATTTAGGGATATCTATGTATATAAATATGCACATATGCATATAGCAACAAATAATGAAAAAAGAGGCCATGAATTTAAGACATCAAGGAGGAATATATGGGAGTGTTTGGAGGAAGTAAAGGGGGGAGGAAATGCTACTACCATTAAAAAAAGAAAATAAAAAATAATCACTATGTGTGTGTTTGGGGGAGGTGGATGTGTGCCACAGAAGGTAGGTGACCAAAGGACAATCCAGGAGAGTCTATTGTTTTCTCCTCTCACCATGTCTGTCCCAGTGATTGAACTCAGGTTGTCTGGCTTGGCAACCATACCCACTGAGCTATTCTGCCCATCCTCTTTCTCTCGTTTAATTCTCTCAATGAAGCTGTGAAATTGGAAGGGAGATACCAACATCCAGTGTGTGTTATTGCATTGAGAACTCTCAAAAGATGTAGATAACACAGTGGATTATAGTCTAGCTGGAGAAATAAAGATTAGGGGATCAAATTGTGAAATAACATGGCAGACTGTCATAATTATATGTTAACATGTGTGATTTGAGTAATAGATCATGAGATCAAGAGGAGAAAATGGGGACTCTGAGGGATATCTCTAGAGAAATCTTTAGATACTTGTCTAAGTTGTAGTGAGGATTGAGACATTTTTGCTTTCTTAGTTTTATACCCAAGGGAACATGGCTAGGAAATAGTCAGTGTTTCGAGGCTAATTACTAAGAGATTATCCATGCAATTCTGACCCAGGCCTGTGACGTAATGTCTAAATGCCTCCCCCTTACAACCCCACTCCTCTTTCTTGCTAACTGAAATGTTGAGCATAAGTTGCAGAGGAGACACCAGTGTGTCATGAAATGGCTGCAGTCATCTTGATGCTTTAGGTTTTGCATAAGAGGCTTACAAATATGTTTCACTGTAGGCAGTATCTGTGGCTTTAGACATGCCTGCTTATTGAGAGTTAAAGTAAATGAACAACACAATCCTGAAGGAAAAGATCTGATAATTGTACTTAGAGCCTCAGGCCAAGCCATTCATCCAAAGGAAATTGTGCAAATGTGCAGGTGTGTCTGCAAGTGCTGACTTGAATGCAAGAGAAAAAGGGCATTGGACATTTGAATAAGGAATGCTGTTATTCATTCCTGTGTGTTCCTGTTCAATAAGGCACTAACTATTCATGATCTATCAAAATCCATGCTACTGTCCTATGAAATTTCCATTTCTTAGGACAAGAGCTCTAGGCCGTCCAAGAACATTTGATTGGAAGTTGCTCAGTATTTACTTTGCCAGTTCCTTGATTTCTTTATTTTTTTTCTTTCCTTCCTCCTTCTTTCTTTTTCTCTCTTCCAAGTCTCTATGACCCCACCAGCGATTCTTATTAGACTATTTTTCTCTGTTTTTAACAGCCCGTTTCCTGTGCAGGAGTGGAACTATTACCTTGACACTGGTGTATGGTGTGCTTGGCCAGTAAAACATCCTTGGAAAAGCAAAACACTCATTGGCATTGACAACCCACTGTAAGCTAAGCAAAAACAAAGGCGTAAATGGGGAATCTCCAAGGCAACAGAGGATCCACACATTTTAATGCTTTGAGAGAAATAATATAAAACCGTCCAGTTTTGTTTAGGAATATGAATATGTTTATCCCTAAGGTACGTTTGTTTACTTTGATCACTTTGAAATTCCATAGTAATTGGGTACCTTAAATAGAATCACATACCTCGAAAAGAAATTTAGGAATATCTGAAACTTTCTTCAAAGGACTTTGTGCGTATATCACAGTAGCAACTGGAGCTAAAGCATAAAATGTCTTGATTTTTTTAGCCAATGTGGTATTGGTAGAAAAGGCAATGAAACCTGAAATAAAACAGACTGTCAGTGAAGAAGATGCACGTGTGTGCTGTTCTGTTTTTAGAAGTGGGACATTAACTTGGATTCGGTAAAGATGCCATCTGAGCCAAGTTGTGAAATTGGCATGTTAAGGACTAGAGAGATGGCTTAGCGGTTAAGAGCACTGGCTGCTCTTCTAGAGGACCTGGGTTCAATTCCCAGCACCCACATGGCAGCTCTTTTATAACTGTCTGTAACTCAAGTTCTAGGGGACATGAATTCAGGCAAAACATAATGTACATAATGTACATTAAATAAGTAAGTAAGTAAATAAATAAATATTAAGAGACCTAAGTACATTCAAAGATATTTTTAAAAAAAGAAATTGGCAAATTAGTTGTTAAGACATGTGTAAGCATAATGATAGCACTTTGAAATATCCACTGATGAATATGAAGAACTGAGACGTCCAGTATTCAGGCAACTCAAGATAGAAGCAGAGTGGAGTTATTTAGTGTCAAGGCAAGCAGTTGTACTACCTCAATAAGTTCTAAGGAAGCTGTTGCATTGCATCTCAATGCAATACTTTTATAACCTCAGGTTAGTGAGAGAACACTAAGTTATGTTAAATGTGCGCCAATGAAAGGTAATATGATGAGAGTTCCCTACGGCCAAGTACAGTTTCTGGCTGATGTCAGTAACCTCAGCACTCTAGAGGCGGAGGCAAGACGATCAGGACTGAATTTTCCAGGGAAGCCTTGTTTCAAAAAACCACCACTACCAGAAACACCAAAGGTGTCCATGACTTCAACCGTTACCCCTCAGCTTTCATTTCACTTGGCTTTTGATAACTAGTAAACACTTCCTCCCTTTGGTTTCCAGAATTCTGACTGCCCTTGCAATCATTATTACTCTCTCTGTCTTGGTTTCCTCTATTACAGAACTCTCATCTCCCAAATGAAGGGATCGCTCAGGCTTGCCCTGACCTCTCCTCTCGGCTGTCTGAATTCACTCCTGGGGATATTGAACTCTGTCTCATTGACTGATGCCTTCTGATGAATATTTTTAGTTCAGAATTCTCCCTTGAACTTCAGATCGTTTGTTACTGACTCCTTGAGGTCTTTACCTCAATCCTCAATAGATGATTTACATTGTTACCAAATTGAGCTGCTGGTGTCCTTCCATTGGCTCTTCTCATAGCCTTGCTTCCTCACTTTGGGTGATAGAATCTTCACTAACCCGGGAGACAAGACACAAACTCTGGCGCCATCTTTATTCTTATTTTTGCTTTGTATGCTCTATATCCAACATTGGAGTAAAGTCTGTTGCCTGTATCTCATTTGTACACACTCATATATGCATGAATGCATGCATGTATGTATGTATATATATATATGTCACTTGATTTGGCATCATCACTCCCACAGCTCTCCTCACCCCTCAGTCCACACCCCTCAGGTCACCATAGTCTCTGGCATGAAATTACCGTATCGTAATTTCCATTTGGTAATTCTCCAGCTGCTTCTGAATTTCTGCCATTGTTGCCCTTCAGCAATTAGACAGATCGATCATATAACGGACCATGCAACTCCTAATAAAAATTCTGTGGTTTCCTTTTCACTTATATTAAAGGCCGATATATCCACAATATCCAAAGAACTCAGAATACTCCGTTCTTTGCAGTGGACATAATGTCACCTCACTCCTCTTCTCTCTCACTGTCTTATTCTGACTCATCCCCATGAAGAACACCATCACTGCTGTTCCCTGAGAGCGTTCTCCATCTTTGGATTCTTTACATTTGCTGTTCCCCCTCCCTAGAACATCAGGCTGCCACTCATACACAGGACTCTACTATTTCTTTGCCCATAGGGTGTTCACAAGTATTCGCTATTCAAAATGACTTCAAAAGCCTCTAAGACTCCTTAAAATCCTCCATGAGGTATATTTCCCACAGCATTACCACAGTTTGGTGAACTCCAAATTACTTTTAATCTGTCAGTCTTTCTGCCCCTTCCCCAACTAAAATCTAAGTGATATAAAAGTGGAGATTTTTACCTTACTTGGTATAGTATTTGGCCAAATGGTCTGATCGCTATAAAAATGGTGGAATGAAGAGAGCAAATTCAGCTAAGAGGTTCTAACATCTTGCCTTGAGAGTCAAATGGCCTGACCTTTCATCTATTGGAATATCAATGAAGACCCATATTGCTTGCTTGAGTAACTGACCCCACTGTTTGATTTTTCCATGTTTAGGATAGGAAGATTCATTGTCCTTCTATCCTTAGGTGGCATTTTATAAAGGTGCACAGCATGGCTAAGATACTGGGCAGTGGTATAGGAACTGTACTCAGTGCTTTTACTTACCAATGGTGGTACCCTGAGAATGACCAATATAGTCCAACTTCTCTTGTCCAGTCTCTTGCAGGATGAAGTCTATTGTGGCTGGAAGGTCATAGTTAGCCATTTCATCAAAGCTATAGGAAAAAAGGAAATCACACAAGATGTATTTTCTTGTTACGTTTTCTAAAACTTAAGCACATTTATAGTGAAAAATCCATTTCTACTTCAGAAATAGAAGAACTAGACTCTAATTATTGCCAGTTATAAACCCTTAGTCAATTCTAGGTGCCTTTGGGGTGGTTTCTCGTAAGCTAACATTATTAATTTCAAACAAGGCATAATGGCTCCAATCTAGTTTAAATAGGACAGTATCCATGGGTGGGAATTATTTTCATCCTTGAAATGAAATGTAGGTTTAATAAGCATTTGCATTCTACATTCAAATTTCATTTAATAAAGAGTCCTATCCTTGTAGTACCTTCTTCACAAATCAGCCAGAATGATACAAAATCGAGAACTGTTGAATTGAGCAGTTTTGGTGGCTCCTCATTGTGCACAGAATGAATGTCAACACTCTCAGTAGATCCGGTTCTTGTCAACATTGCCATGTTTGTGTGTGTGTGTGTGTGTGTGTGTGAGTGTGTGTGTGTATATGTGTGGGTGTGTGACTCTATCCCTCTTCCTCACAACACCATGTACACATGGGCTTCCTATCAGCTGTCAGAACCATAAAGTTTCCCTGTACCTCAGCAACATCAGCCAGGTGCCCGTCTGTCCTCCACCTCCGTCAGTCCTTTCCAAGAGTAGGGCATAAGAAGGCATTGGGTGCCTTGGATAACTTCTTCTGTGCCCAAACTTTGGGCTTTTAATGGTGATGCATAATGGTGGCTGCTCCCCTTCCCCTATTTTCGACAGCTTCCTAGTCTACTGGCTTTTCCCTTTGGAACTTTCTAGGAACAGTGAAATGCCTTACACTCTCACTTTGGCCATGCTGTCTGTTTTATTTGGAAAAGCATTTTTAGGCGTCTAATGATCTTGAGTTTAGAGGTCACAGCAAGCTTGAAAGAAAAACTACCCTTAGAATAAGGTATGTAGGAGAATCAAATGTTGGGTTAGAATGATATGGCTTCCTTCACCTCCTGCTTGGAATGAAGTTGACTGTAAGGGAACAGTGAGAGTGGCCATGCTTATAGAGCCCAGACTCATGTCCATTTATGCATTATCCCCTTCCCTTACCTGAAAGCCCAGAATTCAGTTGAGTCTGGTGAATAGTACAAATTCTTCCTGGACCATATATTCCCACGGCTGTTCCCCAGCCACACATCGTAGCCAGCGTCTGCCAGAATGAAGGCCAGGCTGTTGTTTGGAAGATTCGTGATCCAGCATGTGGCTGATGCGAGCAAACCGTGCTGCAAAAGCACCACAGGTCTCCTGCCTGTGGAAGGAGATTGTTCAAAACATTATAAACTGATTCCTTACAGTCTGCAGACACATGGTTGGCATTAAATATATTCACTTTGTTGACACTGTATTTGACATCTTAATTACCTTTTCTCATGTGTCAAAGTAGATCAAATTTTATATATTATTTATTTTTAAAGATTTATTATTTTTTAATTTTTGTGTATTTATGTAAGTCTGTATGAGTTTATGTGTGCCACATGAATGCAAGTGCTTTCAGAGGCCAGAAGAGGGCATCTGATCTCCTGAAACTGAGTTATAGACAGTTGTGAGCAGCCAATATGTGTATCCAAGAACTGAACCCAAGTCCTAAGCAAGAGCAGCCAGGGCTCTTAACCACTGAGCAATCTCTCTGGCCTATACATTTTATTTTTAATTTTATTTATTGCATTTGTATTTGTCAACACAGGACCTTGTATATGCGAGGCAAATCTACCACTGAACTATATCCTCATCCATTAATGTTCATGCTAATTGTCTTTGCTGCTTTATGTGCAAGTTCAGTGTAAATAAACACATTAAAATGATAGTTTAAATAAAGTAAGTACTGTGTAAGCATAGGTTAAAGGTAATAAAGTTATGTTTCACAAATTTTCTGTAATGAGAAAAACATGAAAATTTCACAATGTCAGCAAAATAAAATGACTTTTATCTACTTAGGATGTAGACCTCTAGCTGCCTCCCAATCTTCCTTTCTACAATATAACCCAACTGACTCTTTTTTCAAGTACTGGGTTTTCAGCTCAGTTACTTTGTTGAATGAAACTGTCCCTGCTTTCTTTATGGGTTCGAGGCCTTTAATGGTCTGTGCATAACAACAGGCCATTATCATTTTTATCATAACTTTCTTATTCCTTTATCTCATTGACTTGATTGCTATTTATTGAAGATTGGGAATACAACTTTGTGTTGCATTTCCACAGGGATCTAGACTTACTGCCTTTGAAGAAAGAAATTAAAAGGAAAAAAAGGAGAGAAGGATGGGGTGGAGAGATGGAAGAAGGCAAGTAAAGAGGAAGAGGAGAGAGGAGAAGGAGGGAAGGGAAGGAGTTTGTACCTAAATTCTGTGAAGGTTTTTTCCCATAAGGGATTCTGTAGACCCCCAGAATGTAGCCATCTTCAGTGACAACATTATATTCTTCACTTGGATATTCCCAGTAAGTTATCATCTGACTCTGAGGAGGATAAAAAAAACATTTTAAGTTGTAATTGGTTTTAAAATGCACCTAACAGATATTTCTAATGAATTTCAGCTGTTCAAAGTTCAGACTCGAGTCCTTAGTATCCCTCAGCAACTCACAATGTTCATGCTCGCTTCAGGATTCTTAGGAGCCACTTTTCCAAACAAGCCATGTGTGCCTCCAATTGTGGATATTACACTTGCTACTACCAACAGCAGCCACATCTTGGGATGTCCTGAAACAAAAGGACAAGCCATGTTGTGGTTAATTCACTATGCTTCCATGACTGCCAGAGTTCCAGATGATTCCACCTACAAAAGAAGTAGAGGGATGCTGGCGTTTGATTGTATTCTGTTGAGTAAAAAACTGAGAAATATGGATATAGGAAAATTAATCTTAATTCTTCACTATGATATTCCCCCCTCTCCCCCTCTCTCTCTCTGTGTGATTGTATATTTTCACATGGGTATACATGGCGGGGCAGAGAACAACCATGGCTTCTGTTCCTCAGGAGTCACAGTCTCTGACTGGCTGAGAGCTTGCTGAATAGGCTGGGTCATTAGTCAGAGAGCCTCAGGGGCCCACCTTTCTCTGCTTCCCCATGCACCACCATGGTCAGTTATTTTACTGGGTTTTGGGATAGGACTCAGGTCCTTAACCTTGCACAGCGAGTACTTTAGCAGCTGAGCCATCTGCTCAGTCCTTATTCTTTTTCTTTAAAAACATTTCTAATGATGGTTTCAAGCACTATAGATCGAATTTTAACCAGCAGACAATCTCCCACCTATTAGGTGAAGCATACTTTTATTATTATGTATGGTTAAGTAATGTCAAACTTGCTTTGTAAGCATACTATGGGACTGAAGGGTACATGGACATTTAATAACTTTATTCAATTTTAATATAATATGAATCCAAAGCTATCATTATAGGGTTGGAGAGATGGCTTAGTGGTTAAAAGTGCTAGCCTCGTAAGCCTCATGACTTATGTTTGACCCTTAGAACTCATTCCCCAAAGCTGTCTACTGATATCCACATGAGCTCTGTGACAGTAACTCACACACACTGAAATAAATAAAGCTATCATTGTGTCAAAATAATTAATAATAGTCGCTTCATAACTACTTGCTGATTTGAAATCATTATGTGAATTTGAATGTTGCTATGAGCATCTCGAAATCCTGGCACAACTAGAATAATGCATGGATATAATTTGAGGCTCTTTCAGTTTTCTACTGAGATATTATTTTTTGAAATTACTTAGGTATTCCAGATTATAAATCAGTAGTGCATTATATGGCCAGATACCTTTTTACAGACGTATTTGATAGCAAAAAGGAAATTGATGATTTTTATTTGAAAGTGATATAATTTTATATCAAATATATATTTGAAATGATATATGAATATATATATATGAAAATAATATGACTTTGTTTTTGGAAAGGAACATTACAGTAAACTCCTTTAGATCACTTGATAGTAATTGCCATTTATTGTTTAGCATGGATAACATCCGGCGTTAGACTCAGACCATCTAAACTTCCTTTGATGTTTAAGCACTAACTATGAATTTAAGAATAGTCACCTATTAAGCTTAAGCAAAACCATAAATGAGAAGTGATATTTCACTCAAATTTAAAGAGATGCCATGTGGATAATTTTAAATAAAATTATTTTAGTGTATCTGAAATCATTCAATTTTTTTTATTGTGTGTTAGGAGAAAATTCAAAGACCATATATAAAAAGATTTTAATTGTATATAGTGAAGAATTTGTAAAATTTGGATCATTTGTTTTAAATAGTATTCTTTGAAAGAGGATGTGAGGTCTCAGTTATTGTCAATATTTCAATAAACACTGTATAGCTATTTATCTATGTAGTACAAATCTGTGAAGTTCCTGACTTTCATGGGGTGGAACTAAAAATTCCAAGACCTAAATATCATCTTCTGGTCTGAGAATTTAGCCAGTTTCTTAGTAATTAGCTATAATGGTGTGTATAGTAATGGATTTAACTAAACCTTCTGTTTTAATGAAAATCCAGGAAGGAGTAAACCAGTTTATAAAGACTAACCAGCGGCATTATAGTAGTCAAACCAGATGTTCGCCAGACTACTAAAGAACTTAAAGAAGCTTCCTTTTAGCCTTTGCTGTCTCAATTAAGAAATTTGCCTTTGTAAAGTGAAGCTATTCAACTAATGGTTTGAGTTGTTGGATACCCAATAACAAAAGTCAACAAGATAAGCTCTGAAATACTTAGGCCAGGATTAAATTCCTCAACCTATCCAATACCAAATTCCAGGATAGTATCAGTAACTATCATGTGTCCAATAGTATGCTCATACATATAACGTGAAAGTGATTATTTTCACATTTTTTCCTTTTCTGTAAAATAGGGCTAACAAGAGTATGTTTCTTGATACTACAAACATTCACTGTGATTAAGTAAGTATAAGTAAGTATTATTGTTATTATTACATTTAATTGAGACAACCTCATTAAGTACTTGACATTACACTTCTTACTTTTCAGGTGAACAAAGCAAGACCTAACAAGTTTGTGGAAATCAGCCAAGCCTGCAGTTAACACTGTGCAGGCTCTTTCCAAAGATTATCTTCCCCTCTTAATAATGCTGAACTAGAATGACCTTAAGCAACTTCTACATAGAATGACTGGGGACAATTCCCCAAAGCATTTTATAATGTAAACCAAACTTCTGTTTCCTTAAGTTTTAATTTGAAGAATTATATTAGTATTTTGTTGTGCAATGTTACTGATAATGGTTAATTCAATACCAGTTGTTGGATGATGTTATGCTGCTCAATATCAATAATAATGATTTCTATGATGTTAAAGGGCTGATCTATTGCTTCTCAAAAGGATAACGTGAAAGAATAAACCTTCACAGTAGATATTTATGACACGAATAAATAAATTCACCAATCAGTAATTAAGAATTTCATTTATATACAACAAAGCAAAATATAATCCAAAATTCTATAAGAATAATACATGAATTAAATGAACACATTTCTATGATGATAGTTGAAGTAAAAAAAAAGAACTAGGATTTCATTTAATTTTGCTACTTAAACATTATACTCACGGTGCACTGAGAAACAGGATTTAGATTCTCTGGATATCTACTTTGGGTGGTTGCTCTTTATATACAAAACCTTAACAATGGCAGGAATTGATTATTCATTTTTGATTAAATTATAATAGGTCATTCATATCTGGACGTCATCTGATATTAAAGGACAGACCTTAAAATCAAATGTTGCAGTTGAGTGCACATAGCATTGGCTCTTCATCTTTAACCTTTAACTAATGCCAACACTGGCCAAAGGATTGTTTAGAGGTGATGTAGGAAGCAATACAAATGATAACTGATAGCTTAAACACACAAAAGCCATTGAGCCTACGTACAACACAAATGATTTTGTATTGGGGCTTAGGTTACGCGGCTCATGGTGGTAAAAGAACTTGACCTTCTGTTCTTAAAAAATGCAGGGCACCAGATGTTCTAACTGAATGGTTAGGTTAGCTAATTTGCTATGCAGAGCTGAATATTTTTTTCATGGTCTTTGGCTATTGTCTCTTATCCCGTGGATAATGGTCTAACTAATACAATAAACCCAGATCCTGACTGTTAGGAACACTTGAGTCATGCCATGTAGTCTTTATGAAACTTATTGGTTACCGTTTAAATTATGTCAATTATTTTTGCATCTATATTTCCACATTAGTACTAAACACTTAACGGAAATAATGGAGAAGTAATTATTTTTAAAAAAATGTTTAACCCATAATCTAAGACTCTCCCAAGCTCCACAGCACAACTAACTGGAAGTAGATTAGAAACATAAGGAAACACTTGGAATTAGCAAATACCAGATATATTTATATTTGTTCATATGCTAAGACCCCACTTCCATAATGCCCTGGTTGTCAGTGATAGCCACTAAATTCATAAAGGGAAAAATGATACTTTATTATAAAGGTCATGTTGGAACTAAAAAAACTTTGCTGTTTTAATGTGATTTGAATTCAGTTCACCAGAAAATAGAAAAGTAATTATCTATGTTTTTTTACCCATTTGCTTAAATAAAAGCAGGAAAACATATGGTGTGTTATTTTCACTGTAAATGAAGAGGATCTGGTCTAAGAGTCTTTGGAAAACTACAAATCCTACTAATTGTTGAAAGAGCCATAATCTTTGCTAAGATAGCAGCAGAACAGAAAACACATTCCTAATCTTTATGAATACCTTAAATCTGATTCTCTGGGGGTAATTACTGTAGTCACATAAGCTATTAAGGGAGATTTAGTTTTCAGTTTGCAACATGATGTTTTCTTGGCCAAATGTCCTCATATCCTCTCTTTCCCTCTTTCTCTCCTGACCCCCAACTTCTTTTTGGGTTTCAGCTCAGCCATGATTTCTTTCAGAAAGACCAACCATACGTAGTTGCTTATTGATAAATATCAGGCTGAGCAATCTATTCCTACATCCCTGTGAGACTCTGTACTTACCTCTATTCTAGGGCTTACTACTTGGTAGGTTATTATAACTCTTAAATTAGACACACACACACACACACACACACACACACACACACACACAAGCACACACATCTCTGATGTGTAAGAACTACATTTTATTCATTTAATGTTATTTGTCACTGCCTAGAATTTGTCTGGAAAAAACTTGTACATGCTTAATATATGTATATATTGTTTTAAAATAGAAAATATTTAAAGACAGAAAAACAGTTGCAAAATTATATGTAGACATTTATGCATACACACAACTAACATATGCAATATATGGTTTTCACTAACCAACTTTGTGATTCAAAAACTCACGTATTTCTTTCCTGGAGGAATAATACAAAGAATATGCTTAAGACTGCATGAGAAAAAGGTAGACTAGAATAGAATATTTTTATTGTTAATGTCAATGAAAAAATTGCTAGCAATAATAAGAAACTAGCTTTTTTCAAATTTATTTTAATTGTATAAAGTTATAGCATATAGTGTGGTAATTCCATACATGAAGAAGTTGATAATTCTATATGTGTGTCATGTGTAATGATAAAAGTCAGGCAATTAACATTTCTATTTCTCTCACATTTAAATACTAACATATAATGTACATAACTTTGAAGACTATTCACTTTTTCCACTATATTAATTATTTAAGAGAAACGAATTTTCATACATATATGTGATGCGCTTTGATCGTATCAACCTTCAAATTATGCCTCTATTTTCATTGTTATGTTGGGAGATCAAATCCAGAGCCTCCCATATGCTAATATAACATTCCCACTTCTAATCAATGGGCTAATCCATTGAGCCCACTCGTAGCTCATGATATTTCAAATGTGTATACAATATGTGCTAGTACAATTGAACACTTAATGTTCTATCTCCTTCTTGTTATTTTGTATGTGGAGTTCCATGTTTTCTTCCTCCTAGTTATCCATTACTTTTTAAATATTTCATCATGAACTCTAGAGCTGCCAGTGTATATCTCATTGTAACAACACTTTTACATACTTATGTTTGGGTTACCAATCGTCTAATTTCTCACTGTTACCACTTCCTACTCCACTCTCAGCTTATAATTCTTATTTTTAAAACTCCTGATCAACCTTTTTAAAGATCCATATATGAAAGAGAGCAAATGTAATTTGCCTTAGAAAACAATTAATAAACTTCCAAAAGTAGAGACATCATATAGAATTGTGCAAATTGTTCCATGGAAAAATCCTTGATTCTAAAACATTTGAGACAGACATTGACAAACACCACTGAGGTTTGGAACCCAAGGAATCCATGTTAGACACAGGAGATATGTGGACCAAACCATGAAGTAGGCAGTTGTTCATGGGTCTCTAGGATTCAAGAAAAATACTAACATCGAAAACACAAATGTGTGTGTATTAGGTATACATAAGGTAGCTAACTTTGGAGGTACATGAAACCACCAAGGGAGAGAAACTCAATTTTGGCTATGTATTAGATCTTCAGGAGAAAATTTAAATATAGATAGTTGAATCTCATTCATTCAGAAGATTTTCATGGGAGTATTACTGTGACAAGGTAGGAGAGGGAAGGGAGCTCATGGTTCATTATCCCTTCATAAGGAAGGACCATCATCTTACTATGGCCTGTAAATGGGAAGCAATTAAACGAGAAGAAATTTTCTCCAAGCTTCCTGCTGTCTTTTCTTTGACAAATTCACAGTTGAACAGATGATTTGGTAGTAGGGTCTAGTTGAAGGAAAAGGGTAAGAGGCATGCTATTGAAGGGTTTTTGAATGGTTTCCATCTCTCTGCATTCTGCCCATCATTTGATATTGGGGCCCCAGATCCTCTCACTGTGATAGTCTGCCTTGCCACACATAAGACAAAGGGCAGTGGAGTCAAGCAACCTCTGAAACCAGGAGCCAAAATAAATCTTTCATTCCTTTGGTTTTTTTTTTTTTTTTCCGGAATTTGTTAGAGATTGAAAACGGACTAACATAATGCCCTACACCCAGTGAGATAGGAAAGGAAAAATATTTATTTCTAATCCTTAAGGCAACAGTAGCATAGATTATTAAAAATCAAGCTGGATCTCTTTTGCTGACTTCTTTGAGGAGAGTAAGGTAGGTATGTTTAAGAATCTCTAGACACAGATTAGTCTTACAGAGTTGGCTATGCTACTACTTGGCCATTTAGTCTTTAATTAAATGCTTAAATGTAGGGATAAAGGTATTGATTCCACTTTCAGAATCAACAAATTCCAGCTTTAGTCTTGCTGAGGCTTGCCTCTTATAAGAGGCTTGGTTGCTATGTGGGAAAGAAAGATTTTGAAGGATTCTCTGGCACTGTAAATGCAACCATTGATATTATCTTAAGACTCAGATGTGCAATGATAGAATTATGAAAAATTGATGGGGAAAAAGAAAAGGCTAAGGTGTCCAGGCTCAAACTTTCTATTCAATTTTGTTGCTTCACTCACTATCCAAATATATTGTAGAATCACATGAATAGAAATGCCTTTGTCAGTTGCATGAAATGATCAGAAATCTCACAGCTGTGAGATTATTAATAGTCTAATATCTAAAAATAATGCTTCCCATATAAAATTTTGGAATAAAATTTCCCGTATGGAATTTTTTACTTGTATTCTTTCTTTTTTGGGGGGGGGGCGGGGAGGTGTTTCAAGACAGGGTTTCTCTGTTGTAACTCTGGCTATGTGGAACTCTGTAGACCAGGCTGGCCCAAAAGATTTCATGTAAGAATACAAGTAAACACGGAGGTGGTGGTACATGTCTTTAATCCCAGCACTCGAGAGGCAGAGGCAGGCAGACCTCAATGAGTTCGAGGCCATGGCAGGTACCACCTCTAGTTCACAAGTAAGGAAAGCAGCTTGGGTAGGTCCACTCAGCTAAGCACTGGTGATAGGTGATTCTCTCAACTATCAGTGACACCCACGTATTATTTTTATTGATCCTATCAATCTCCCACGTTCTCCACAACTGCAAGAAATTTTGTCGGAAGCAAAGCTCTTGTATTAACATATGTAAAAGTTCAGTTTTTGGTCTTGTTTTTCAAGTTACATTCTTCCTTAAAAATGATGTTAGTTTGATTTGTCTCAGCTGTTTACAAAGTCACTTGCACAGATTAATGATGAGTAAGAGAAGGTGTGGGTGTGTAGTTATCACTATTTGGGACTCTGGATATTGAAAAGTAGGACTTCCCCTCATCTAACAATTCCCATTTCCCATTCTCACGGATCCTTACTGTATTTTGTCTAAAAGCTCTACTTGGTGATATATACACTTTATGAAACAGTAGTCCTCATTTTCTCTCAATAATTCAGAGAATCAATCATTGATTTTAATTACCAGACTTATACAGATTAAATCTCCAAGTTTCCATTGGGAGTTAAGGAAAGAAAGCATAAAGAAGATGATGGCACAGGGAAATGCTCACTTGCCTGACTCTGTCATCTCCATTTTCATCTCTCCCCTCTTTGCAGGAAATCTTTTTCTGTGTCTTTTTCTAAGGGAACAATCAGCATAGCTTCAATTCCAGGGTTAAAATAAGAAATATATTGAAGGTCTGATCAACTGAAACCTTCAGAGGTGTTTGATGGTTTCCTACAGGAAGTGTGACAGGGTGTGCATTTCTACTAAGACAATTCTTACTGTTTTCCCAAACATAAAGTTACTGCCATAGGGAGGAGGGCATAGCTTCCAACACTCTTAGAGAGAACCCAGGAAGGAAGGAAGGAGTTTAAGAAACATAGTCATAGAAAGATCTGAAATCCTAACAATATTTTATTCTCCTCAGAGATCATTGGAGAAAGACAACAACAATAATTGACCTTCTAATAAAATTCCATGATCATGTTAACAGAAACATAGAGAATCTCCCTAGTGAAGTAGCAGCATATGGTATGCACCATCCCAGGACAGAGGAGCAAGGGACAAGAACAATACTACATCGAAATCTTAGAAACAAACTGTTACCACATGAACTTAGAAAATACTATTTTTAATACTGACATTAACGATGCATTTTTGAAACAGAATTGAATGTTGATATTCAAATAATAAAGCATAACTGTGTATAAATGAACTTAATATAAGGAATGGCCTCTATCAAATTCTTATTCCAGAGTTTGTGGTCATTTTGATGATTACGCTTATGTTAAAAATCTTGCCAGAATTTTTAATGCTAGAGCAATCTCAGTTAAGCAAATTCATTTCTGATGCACAAATCTTGTCTTGCTGTTAGTTTCCTGGTTTGTAACTGTGAATTCTACCTCCAAATCATCTTCTGATTCTGCTTTTTAATGAGCACTTTTCATACCCTGGCTCCAGAAAGCAAGCTACATCTGATGTTAAGGATAGAGAAAATTGAACATCCCCAAGAAAGTAATAATTCTTAGTCCATAGCAAAAGTTTGATATACATTAGAGTATAAAATGTGAAGATAATCAAAGGTCCGAATATATTTGTTGATATGTTGTGTTTCTTTTGTTTGTTTTTTGTGACAAGGTCTCTCTATTATGTAGCTCTGACTGCTCTGGAACTCACTATGTAGACTGGGTTGGCTCAAACTCATAGAGATCCATATACCTCTGCCTTCTGAGTGCTGGGATTAAAAGTGTATACCAACACTTATGACTAACTTTTTTTTTTTTTTCCAAAAACTGGTATGTGCTGCCTGTTTTGTTTTTTGTCTCGAAGAGAGGAGATACTTTAACCATATGCAAAGGCAGAATTTGCTGAGGTTCCTGAAGCATCTTTCGATGTCACCTCCATCAGACAGGTGGCAGATGAGATTTACAGTTACAGCTCTCTTTTTAATCCTTGACCTTCCACTGGCTGCAATTTTTTACTATATAAATCACTCATTTCTAGCAGTGACTACCTGACATTCATTCCTTGAGACATTCCATTTTTTTGTAAGCATCTTGTTCCACTTATAATGTCCTTCTGCTTTAAAGACACCCATTGGTTTATTATCCTGTCAGAAATTTTATTATTACAGACATGTCAGTTAGTATAAGATGAATATTTTCTTTGTTTCCTTTATACTAAGGACATTTCATTAAATAATAGTATACGCTATTTTATAGTACCATTATATCTTACTAGGTCACACTTTATATTCTCTTTTAAGATATACTTTTATTTATAATCATGTTCATGTGTATGTGTGTATGTATCTGTGTCTGTGTGTGGATATATGCATGGACTGCACATGCCCATGGAAGTCAGAAGAGGTCATAGATCTCCTGAAACTGGCGATACAGATTTCTGTGAGCTGCCTGATATGGGTGCTGGGAACTGAACTCAGGTCTTCTGAAAAAGCCATGTACTCTCTTAACTGCTGGGTCATCTCTGTAGCCCCTATTATATTCTAAAAATATAAAATGCTCATTATTTAAAAAGTTTTTCTCATGGAGACATAAAGAATAGTAAAGTGTTAGAACATTAAAGAAGGTAGGGGCTCTGTAAAAAGTGGTTGTCTGAAGAATGTTCATAGTTAATGGAAAAGTCAAGATTAGAAATCCAAGCTAGTCTGACCCAGAGCTTTCTTCCCAGCCTACAGAAGGCCAAAGCAGAAAAGGCCATTTAACACTAAAATTTATTAATAAATGAATTGTGTGCATTACTTTGGCTCATTGTGTCATTCTAGTGCCCAGCTACTCTTTACTCTCTTTCTTGATTTGACCACTGTACATAAAATACCTCCAGTATTTTCAACCCAATACATACATACATATACCCCAGTCTGTCTTTCTCCAACCCTTCTGACTGAAATGAAAACTTAGGAGCATGAACTTGCTGGGCAAGCTCTCTACGACTGAGCTAAACCCCCAGCTTCACCCAATCTGTTGTATACTCCATTCCCCTGTGTTGACTTGGGGGTCTCATTCTTTGTAGTTTTAGGGGTTTTGGCAAATTGCTAAAGTACTGAAAGGTAGATTCTTTATCTCTGAAATAGGATTGTCTAACTACTTCAGAGCATAAAACCTCGGTGAAGTATCATAAATAAAAATATGGCATAAACAGGATTCAGTTAATACTAGCAATTGTGATTGACCAGGTTTTTTAGCACATGAAAGTACTTACTCTGCTGTTGTATAAACTCCTGTTATGTTGTGAATCATTGATTTACGTGGGCTTTCAAAAGCCTTCAGAATGGGATACAGGAAATGGCCCTTACGGGGTATTTCATGGTTTGTACTGTTAAAAAAGTGTGTACATAGGGAAAAAACTGTGAATATTTACAGAAACAAAGACAGACGATTCAAAGTGACTTCATGTTGAGTTCTACAGTAAGCTTTTGTGTGGCACAGGAAGTATTATTTCAAAATATCTTCATGGTTGCTGAGACCCGGGCATTCATGCTCTATCTAATAAGGACAGACACTCCATTCGTTAATAGCTCTTATTCATTGAAAGTTAGTCAAACATTTCATCTCCATCCTGGACCTGGGCCTGAACACAAGGGTTCCTTTCAATAAATAGGAACTCAATGTTCCTGGCCCTAGTACGTCTCTTGTGAAGGATTACATGAGGTAAATAAGACAGATACACTTCCCTTCTGAATTCTCCCCTTGCTTAACCACTAAAACTACCTTCAAATCACTTGAGTATGACCAGTCTCTTCCTTCTGTTTAACCTTTCAAGTTAGCTCTGCCAGCGATCAAGATTTATATACTGCTAAAGATTCTTTGAAATTTCTCTTCACTCAGTAGTATTGCTGAGTTATATATTGCAGCCACACCAACTTTCCAACTTTATCTCTCCAGGCTTGGATCTGTAAATTCTATTCCCTGGCCATTTATATCAATGAGGTCAAGAGTCACAAGTCTCTCCTGAGGCTGCAAGCATGTTTCTCGTTATGGGTAATAAACTTGATAGGCAAATCTAGGAAACTCTTTAACAATAGCCTCTAAAATTTCCAACAGGAAGAGAGGAAATTTTGCATTTCATACATTTTGTTATTCCATAGGAAATTCCTCAGATTAAAATAAATCCTTCCCACAACCAATTGTTCACATCTAAGATCTGCTCTATTTGTGGTAGTTGTTTTTCTTTATCAAATTCTGTCTGTGAACTGAACTCTCCTGTTTTCTTAACCATTTAATGATGTTTGCACTGCCAGCTCATGGTTTGTCCCCACAAAGTCACCTAGTTTTCTTTTTTAATATAAATATTTTATGAGTTGCCCAAGCAAGGCTGGCAAATAGGCACCAAGGAAGTCTTTCCTCACTTGCAGAAAATATTTTAGTATCTTAAAATGTGTAAGTTTAATTTATATAGTGAATTAAAACTGGAATTGTCAGCTTAGTGTTTAAAAGGCTTAATATTGGATTCAATTTAATCTCTTCATTCAATCTCTGCTTATACCTTGTTCTCCAATAGGACATATGCCTTTTAAAATAGTGAATTCTCTCATCAGCTATGATTCTTATCCTAGAAAAATTCTGATAAATGTTCTGTCTCTCACATGGTATGCTGGGAAATGCACATTCAGCTTCGAGTCTCTTTATGCTCTTAGGAGGTCCCCAGGCCTTCACTCTGGACTCAGTTTTAGTTTGAAAAGCTGGTTCTAAATGATACTCTCCCTGCTGGGCCCAAATATAGAAAATAGTAAAACAGAATCAAACATAGGTGGTGATCTTTCATGGCAATCCTTGCACTCATAAAACAAACAACCTTTGCCTTTCTTTTCTTCCAGGAGAAACTGGCTCTATCACTCAGTCCTGTAATACTTCTCTAAAATTCTACATTCATGAGCTGAAGAGTTAACTTAGCTGTCGGCTAGGTTCACAATCAAAGATATAAAAGTATACACTATGTTATCTCAATAACAGAGACAAAATGTGTGTGTGTGTGTGTGTGTGTGTGTGTACGTGAGAGAGAGGGAGAGAGAGAGAGACAGAGAGACAGAGAGAGAGACAGAGACAGAGAGACAGAGAGGGAGAATGTGTATACAAGTGCAAATGTGGGCTTGTGCTGTGGAGGCCAGAAATCAACATTTTTGCTGTTCCCTTGGAACCATCCACTTTGGTTCTTGAGAGAAAGTCTCACACTAGGACCTGTCAATCACCAATTAAGCCAGACTGGGTAGCCAGCCTGTCCTAAGGCTCTTCATGTTCTGCATTTCAGTGCTGGGATTACAAGTGCACAATACCATGCCCATCTTTTAATGTGACGTCAGGGGTTGAATTTAGGTCCTTAGGTTGTATTGCAAATGCTTTACCAACTGACCTGTCTCTCCAGGCAGCTCCAAGGAGACAAAATTTTGTCAAAAATATGTAGCAAAATAAAAATTCTGGAGTCAACCATAGCTGTAAACGTCTATTTTTAAGCATGATGTTTCACAGTGTAAAATGCTACTCCAGAGAAATGTGTGGCATTACAACAGAGCATAATTATAATGTATATAACTTTGTTTTGTAACTGGGGGACATTGACTTATCTCACGAGGCATTCAGGTAGGTAAGACATACCTGAGAGGTCTTAGAAGCTAGATTTTTACAAAGTTAGTCTATGGGGGCAAAGATTCATATGAATAGACAAATACGATGACAGATATGTTTCATCCAGAAATGAAAACAGCGTTGCAAAGATGCAAAAATGGACAGAACGGATGAAGCCCAGTATCGAGGGCTGAAGATCAAGTGACAAGACAGAGTGATCGGGCGAACCACACAAGATCTTACGGGTCATATTTAAATCTGAAGTTTTATCCTGAAAGCAAAGGAAATCAGTGAATCATATGAGAAGGGATGGGATTTCAAGATTCTGTGGGTTTTGAAAGTCTCACTCATGGTGAATTTTGAGAAATGGGTGTCCAGGCAGCATATGGGGAACATAGCCAGAAAGCTTTTACAAGATTCTAGGGGAGACATAATAGAGTTAGAAAAAAAAAAAACATGATGGAAGAGAATCAACATGGGGAACCAGCATAATTTAAGAAACAATGACTTGCATGTGAGGTAATAAGGAAATAGAAATGTCACAGGTATTGATCAGGTTCAAGTTTGGCTGATTGCTATCAATACGCCATCCACCTAGATTGATACTCTTAAGGGATCAATAATGAGAAAAGGTGAGAGACTGAAACACATGTGAGTTGTCAGTAAGAGCCACTGAAATAGCAATTTCGTGTTCCTATGTATGGGTGTATGGGTTTATGCATGTATGTATATGTATAAACTAAAAATCGGAGAGAAGGGACCATCAATAGGAGAGTGGCAGGGCATGGAAGCAGTTGGGAGGAGGAGGCTTGGGTGCGACTCCAGCGAGGAAGGGGAAAGGTGAAAGTAATGGAATTATACTTTAGGAAAAAGTCACAGAATAAATATCAAATCTAAATTTTTAAACAGGCAATTTGTGTTATTCCCCTGGAACTAAGAGATAAGATTTAGGTTAGAGAAAAACATTTCAAAACGATTTATGTAAAGTTAACACCCTAAACCATGAGAATAATTGTAATACTAACTGAATTTAGTGGAAAATAACTTACTATTAATGCTTCTGTAGATTGCCTTTGAACAGACATAAGGGTGTGCTTACAGAAAACATGATAGCTCAGGCAAGGACAATCCAGTTAGCCAATCTCCAGTCTTTTCACCAATGAATAATGAGACAGGATTATTTTTGAAAGTCACATACAAGTATTGTCAACACCATTACATCCTAAAAGTGCTTTATATTGGTAAATAATATCCTTTTGGACTCTTTCACAGAGGATATCTGATTTTGAGCCATGAAGCATCCATAAAATATAAGGAAAAACTCCACCTTTTTGACAAGAGAAGCAATGATTTTGGTTAAAGAATGTTGACAGAATTCAGGAAAGTAGTACTAGCTAAGCATCTGTCTCCTGGGATATTTCTCTCAATCGTTTTGTCTGTCTCGTGTCTCCATGAGAATCGTTTGATTCCGGTAAGTAATGCTGTGGTTAGCCCTACACTACTCAGTCCCAGGGCATGGAAGTCTTCTTCAGCCAGCTGAGCACTGTGACTTATATACATAATATACCATGACTTATTTATTATGCTAGTCAAAGGTGACTAGAATATCATCAAAAATAAAACATTGTACTCTTTTAATTAATAATAAAAATGAAATAGTTCAAATGCATTCAGTCAAAACTATCCAACTGTCCAATACAGACAACGGCCACTTGGCATTGTTACCATAAAGTAAACCTTGAATTTCCTCAAGCATCTGATAAAAACCTGCATTCACATCCATGGGTTATTTGATGGACAGTGGTGACCAGATAATTTTCCCTTTGAAATTAAGTATTTTTTCACTTGCTAAGTTAAGAAGAAATGGCACTGAGAGGAACACAGAAGGTTTAGCATTTAATCCTTCCTGGTAAGTAGGGAAGTTAATATCTTTTGTATGCTAGAGCTTCCATTTAGATCTTTTCTTCAAGGTGTGACATTTGTAATGGGTAGAAGGGATTCTCATGGCTTGGAGGTGCTTGTTCAAAGGAAAAAAAAAAAACCTACCAATATGGTTTTGAAAAGGCACAAAAGCTGTGCTCACATCCGTCTGCTGCACAGCCCCTCCATCTCATTGCTCCCCTTCATTTTCAATGGCCTCCTCTGTTCTTTCCTGTCCCTTTCCCGCCTCAAACACACACGTGCACAGGCTCAGGAATAATGATGCCCAAGTCACATGGATGAACGGATCTGGGACTCATTAAGAAGATGCGCACTTAGAAATTTAACCATAGCTAGTGTCTTCATTTCATTTGGCGACTTGGATCTGGCTAAGGGGCTGGCAGATTATGCGTTGTGGTTTAAATCTGGTTGGCTCTCTGTGTTTGTACAGACTGCGAGTTAAGAATCTTTTGTACATTTTAAAATGCTTAAGAGAGAAATCATATTCTAAGACACGAGAGAATTACATGAAATTCAAACTTTAATTAATAAACTTTAAGGGGAAGACAGCCATTCCTACTTGATCACATGTGGCCATGTGTGAACTATATTAAAAGCTGGATAGTCGCAACAGGGACTACACGCCGTTAGAATCTTACAATTGTTTTGACTTGTACAGTAAAGCTGTCTTGGCCCTCATCTAATTCATTGCTCATTACTGGCCTCTCACTTACAACCTGCTTACCAGCTTTGATCACTGAGACGGAATCCTCCCTCCAAGTACTGATTTATTTCTAGAAAAAGGTAAGTTATTCCTGAAGTGTATCATGAGGATAACAAAGTGTAAATACCAACTTTAAAAAAAGTGGCTATAATATAAATTTAGAGACAAGTACTATCAGGAGCTTACAGTATGGTTTGTCAAGAACTAGAACTGGAGCTGCCATACCTCTCAGTAGTTCTGCTTAGCTGCAGTTCGTTTTCACTTTTGCCCAACCTCCATGCTGTTTCCACAACTGCTATGCTAACTCCCACTTGTAGTTATTCATTGCTGTAATGGCTCAGCAAGAGAGAGAGAGGCACAGAGGCATATTCATAGGCTCAAGCCCTGCTAGATCTCAGCAGAGGGAACCAACCACTGTCATGGCCAGCGCTGTACTCCATCAACAGTGGAACCCTGAGCATCTGAGCTCAGGTATAGTTATTATTTTGGAACACCTCAGGTATTCTATGCGGGGGTCTGAGTCCAGCTCTAGTTCCCACTATGGGTTCCTCAGCTTCCACGAAGGAGGATAAACAATCGAAATTATGACAAGTGAGCGCAGCATCTCACTCTTCTATGGGACCCTTAGTTTGCAAGCTTAATGCTCTTTTAATAAGACACATAGAATAAGTCTTATGGTGATTATGACACGCAGGAGTGTTTCTTTAATAGTAAATTAAAGAAAGATAAAGAAAAGCAAAGAATAAAATCAAAGAAAATAACAATGTGCACATTAAGGGAATAAAACAAAGTTTCTCTAAGCTAGCAATCCAACTCTCTAGGCCTTGCAATCTATTCTCCTCAGTTAGTTCATTCCTCTCGTCTCTCCTGTCTGTCTGTCTCTGTCTCTATGTCCATTGTCCTCGTCCTCGCCCTCGTCCATTCTCCTCTTGTTCTTCGTTCTTCTTCTGACCAAGACTTTTTTGTAGCTTAAGTAGCACACTGTAGGAATATTTATCTAAGGGTTGCAGGTGTCAGACATATCTCAAACAAGAACCAATGGGAAAGGTGTCTCTCCTGTTTACAGCTGCAGGCTTCAAAGTTACTCAGTTATCACCAAAGAGTAAATGATAGAATGATTAATTAGTGGATGGTAGGGATGTCACTGCTGATTGCCATTTGCCTTGCACAGATAGTTCAGGGTGCCATGAAGGCACCAAGGGAGGATTTTATGGTTTTTTAGTTCCTTGGTATGTATTTATTCTTCTGGGTCAAAGCTCTAAATTTCTAGTCTTATCTGGTGGCCTGGCTAGGTTGAAGGCTATTTCTCTCTTTAAGTCCTGGGAATGTTTCCTTTTAAGTTGGTGCAGGCTTGCTATATTCTTCGTTAGTGAAGGGCTAATTGTCTGCTTGTCTTTCCAGGTGCACTAACTTTCTAACTAAGCTCTCTGGCTTCTATCTGTTAAAGCTTATCTCTTCCTGGGAAGATCAGCATTTACTCCAGGAATAGCTTTATGATGCACTTGCAATAAACCTGGGTTGCTCTCACGTTCCAGGACTTGGATGTCCGGATGTGATTACAATTTACTTCTGAATAGCATGGCTGTGTTTCATACCAGCCCACAGTGGCCAGCTCAGGGATTAATTTGGATATTACTATTAGGCTATGCAGATCTTATTACTGATGAGAAAACGTATGTCACCCTACAGTAAAGATAAGAAAGGGGCAAGGCAGTTAAGGAATTCCAGTTCCCAACAGCGGATGCCAACGAACCTTGTCAAGCTGAAGATTCCACAGTCTGGGTAACCTGGATCCCAACAATTCTACTGATAGTACCTGCAGATCATTAGCAGTTAAACAACCCCCACATAAATCCTACACCTGCAAACAATACAGAACATGCTAGATCGAGGGTAGCCCCTCACTCAAAAGTTCATAAAACAATATTTTAAACACAGCTAAAAATAAACTTCCCCAACCTTTCCCCTTTCCTGTATAAAAAAATTCCTTTACCTTTACAATACAATTTAACATTACACCAGCAAAACTATTTACAAGAGGAACAACCACAAGTTGCTAATGCAGAGGCCCAAATAACCAAACATCTATCACGCTTTTCACAATGTTTTTGGACAGCAGGAAAACATTATCAATGTCTGATTATCTGGAATTCACTGATCTTCTGGGCTCCTTCAAAGGGCTTGGGTCTGAATCTGCCCTCTGAAGCACTCATGGCTTGTCCTCCAGGCTCTGGCTGGCTTTAATTCACTGCTGCTGCTGTTCTTGGTGTTTGTCCCATGGTACTGGCATCTCAAAAGCTGCTGGGGTCCCTTATTGCAACTGGGCTGTACTTTCGCCAATAGGCTCTCCTGGCTCTTTGCTTGGTGCATAGCCACAACTTTTTACATGACTCCTTCATTTTGGGCCTTCAACTACTAATGAGGCTGCACTTTTACTAATGGCTTCTCCTAGCCTCTCATAGTGCCAAGCTTCAGTTGCTCTCCAGGACCCTTTCATGCCTTCAAAACTAGCACGAGCTGGGTGATTCTTACAGTACCAAGTTCAGCTACCAGCACAAGGTACAACCTCACCAGCTCTGGAAGACAGTTTCTGTGTGCTGACCCTTAGGAAACGCTTTCCAGGTTTTAAGATAGAGTCTGGTTTGCTGGAAAAATACCTGGTCACTTTGTCTGCAGTAAGGGTTCCCTCAACGGGATGGAGTTCCCATCACCAGAGTAGATGTCTTATCAGGACCTCTTGTAGACAGGTGTACAGGAAAAAAAAAAAAACTTGACAGTTTAACTAAGTGGTTTTTTGGCTCAAAGCTGTGGCTTCCACAACAGCAGGGGTCCTGAGCCAGGGAGAAGAATCTCTGGCAATGTCTTGGCTATTTAGAGTTTCTTTTCACCACAGCTAAGGGGAAACATATACCCTTTTTCATAGACCTGAAAAACAAGACCTTCTTGAGCTTCACATACAAACAATGCAGCTATCAGAAAATCCAGTTCCTTAAACAGCACTCTACCACCAGCCGCAGGAGGGAGCATCGGCTCCATGATCAGGAAAAGCAGTAAGAACCTTTCTTTTTTCTGCTCCCAGCTGAATTCTTTATCTCTAAGGTTCTCCATTCTGTGGCTTTCACCTCAAGAATCTTTCCTCATTTATTTATTAATTTCACAGCCTTTTCTCTTCGTAGAGGCTTATTTCTTTCTCTCTCTTCTCTTCCTTCAGGAGACTTCTACTTGTTTTTGTAAATATATAATCTGTCTTCGAGGAGCTGCCCTGAGTGTACTTTACCAAACTCTGTGAAGTCTGGAATTTCTTTTTCTTCCTGCTTTGGATAGCTGCCCCATGTCGGTATGCCATTTGTAGTTGTATGTTGCAGGTGGGGGCTCAGCAAGGAGACAAGGAGGGATTCTCATACATTCAAACTCTGCCAGACCCCAGCAGAGGGAAGCACCATCATGGCCAGCACTGTATTCCATCGACAGTGGAACCCTGAGCCTCTCAGCTCAGGTTTATTTATTATTTCAGAACTCCTCGGGTTTTCTACTGGTAACACATGCAGATCATTAGCAAGTAAACAACCCCCACATAAGTCCAACACCTGCAAACAATACAAAACGTCAAGGCCTAGGGTTGCCCCTCACCCAAGAGTGCATAAAACAATATTTTAAACACAGCTAAAAACAAACTTACCCAACACGCACCAACACTGTGAAAGAGTTCCCCTTGGTTCATATCCCTGCAAGTACTTCTTATCTTTTATGTTTTGATCATAGCTATTGAAAATGGACTAAAGCAACAGTACATTGTGGTTCTGAGTTACTTTTCCTTGATGAAAAGATGAAGGTATGTGGGTGTTGTTGAGGCCTATTAAGGCAAACATACTTTCTCCTAGTCAAAAGAGTACACTCTAAAGTCAACCTCTGATCTTGGATAGAGACCTGACGTTCTTAGTTTTTATCTAAATTTTATTTTGTGTGTTAGGTGCTTTTTTTTTTCTTCTGCATGTTTATCTGTCTGAAACATGCATACCCTGTGCCTGTAAAGGCCAGAAGAGGGCATACAATCCCTGGGAACTGGAGTTACACATATTTGTGAGCCACCATGTGAGTACTAGACATTGAGCCCAGGTCCTAAGAAAGATCAGAGCATGCTCTTAACTGCTAAGCTACCTCTCCAGTCCTAAGACCTAACATTATAAGATATGTAAAATATTATAGTCGATTGTCCTCACTTTTTAAGAGTAATCTAATTGGGCCTGTCAATCACCTGCTCTCAAGTCTACCTGCTGCTTCATGTAAAGTCATGCTAAGGAGATGGGAGGAATAATTACCCCCTTACTGAGGTTGTTCCAGAAACTCATCCTCCAGAGCTTCCATCATACAGCATTGTGCTCTGCTCACTGTTCTAAATAACAGAGAAATTCATTCTGTTTTTTGTTTCTATCTATCTTTTTTCTTTTGGATACTGGCCAAAGCCTGAATGTACTTTCCTGGGAATTCTGGACTTTCTCACTCTTTTTCTCTGAAGCTACGCTTTCCTCATCTATCATGTAACTGATTGGTCTGCACCTGTGTAGCCTGTATATAATTCTGCATATAATATGTAATAATGTACATCTTGGTGTAGCAGTATGTCTTTGGTGGCAGCTCACCATGGAGGCATTTTGATGTGCTTCATATATTTTGAAATTTGAATATATTTTGAAACTCTGCCAGACCTCAGCAGAGGGAACCACCATGACTATCCTCTCTTATATGAGCATACTCTGATCAGGAAGGTGAAGGCACCCACCCATCCAGGTGATGGTAAGAACTATGTTTTGCTTTTTCACAGTGGACTCTCATTTCTAAAGTGATGTCAGAAAGTAAGGGTAAGGGTGCAAGCTGTAGATCTAGAACAGTGCTTGATGGCTAATAAATAAATATTAATTAATAACCCCCTTCTCTCTAGATAAGGTTCATATCATATATTTCACTTGGCCAGGAAAAATAACATTTCAAATTGACGAGAACTGGGAAAGAGGACACTTTGGGGAGCCTGTGTCCTTAAATCCTTTATTTCTCCATTCCTCTGGGACTGGTCATCAGAAAAACAAATAACCCCAATCCCACAGCTTTCCCTCTTCTCTGATACTATCTCTACCCAGCATGCTTGTCTTGATTTTCCTTCATGGCCTAAATCCTTTGTTTAAAAGTTCATTTTTCAATATTAATTTTATTCTCCCTCTATACTAGCTGTTTTGCCTGCATGTCTGTATGTTCATCAGAAGGTATTAGCTCCCTTGGAATGAAGGTAGTGAGCCACCATGTGGGTGCTGGGTATAGAACTTGGGTTCTTAGGAAGAGAAACAAATACTCTTAATGGCTATGCCATTTCTCCAGTCCTGACTTTTTAAACCTTATCGTCAGGGTCTTCCTTTCCCTTCTTGAGGAATCTGTTTAGTGTCATGTTTCTTAAGAAAGTTTGAATGCATTTGGGTTTTGTTTAGGGTTATTCAAATTGGGACTGTAACTGAATATGTTCTTGTAGTTTTCTGGTACAGAACATATTAGATTCCACGAATATCATAAGTCAGTGTCTGATGACTCAAATAGTTGCAGATGAGCTGACGTAGACATCAGATCATCAATTAGGCCAGGTTTTCTCAGATCAGTTTGTGGACCAACGAGGATCATTGGGAACTTGGTTAAGTGCAATATCCTGGGCTCCATTCCAGACACCCTGAGTCAGTCTCTGAACTTGGGTTTGTATGTTTGATCAAGATCTCTAGATTATAGCACAAGCTAAGAGTTGGTTCTAATCTAGAACATCATTTTCATATGAGATGTGTCGCAAGTTCTGAACACACAACGTAGGACTTAACACTTAGAGACACCTCCCTATTAACCGCATACCCCACTGGCTTTATGCAAATGGGAAAGAACATTTCCTTCAAGTCAGCAAAGGGTACTTACACAGTTTGTGAGCATCAGCTCACACCAGAACATCGCTCTTTGCCTCTTGCAGTCCTGTGTTGTGAGTTATCTGCGGTTCATCTAATGTAGGGCTTCCACGCACACCTGGTTGTGAAGGCAGAAAAAGCTATAGATGTGAAGGAAAGATGAAATTTGGATTTTGTCTTCAGATTAAATTTAATCCTAACCCCGCATCCTTCCCCAGCAACTGCATTTTCACTACAGAAGGAAAGCATCATACTAACAAGAACGAAAGAGTTGTAGTCCACATTGTTCTTCATTTTCAGTTTAGGTAGCCTATCAAGCATCCCTTCTCATCCAAATCTGACTGGTCAAAGACCAAGTTTGGATTTTTGCATCCCTGTTTCTCAGGTTTTAATTCTAGTTTTTGTTTTTCATGTATTAGGCTCACTGCTGATTGGTTACTAGAGCGAAATGCCTGAGTTTAATTTTAGGAAACAAATAACTCCAGGCCAAAGGAAAACTCTCGAGAAGCTGTAAGAAAAAATTAAGCAATACTGTGAAATCAGCAAATCCAAATATCTCCTTTCATTTCGCTGCAATCCCACAGTGTTTCACTCCATCTTGAGGAATGTCTCGGCATCGTCATCCGCCAGAAATTCATCAGCAAGCGGTGAGAGGGACGCTTCCTTGGAGTCCATGTCAGGGCTTCATTTGACCGGATTTAAAAAACTCACAGATGATTTTGAAACTTGTCTTTGAATGGTCATAGCTACACCTTAGATAATAAAAGGGGGAGCTATGTGTGGAGAAGTGCACACAGTCACTTGAAGGCACAGGTGACGATGTGAGTACATTAGGGCAGTTAACGTCTTGAGTGTAAATAACCTGAAAAATTGTTCAATGTTTGAAGATTTTTGGAAAGGTTTAATGCAGCCTTAATGATTTTTGAAGGCAATGAAAAATATAAATTTTTCAGGAATAAAGGAGTGAACATATGAGCATATTTAAAAATATGGATTTGAAGCAAAGTAACAAGACTGAACCATATTTTAAAATAGATTTTAAAAGATAAAGTGTTTAATTCTGCGGAATGGAAAACTAATTGACCACAGTCTGTCAAGGAGTACAGACAGGCCAAAATGAATTATGAAACAGTAAACAGTGGTGGAAAATACATCGCATAGCATATGATAAAGGTCGCTTTACACAGTGGCAGAAAAAATGGTTAAGTCTTAAACAACAAACATCCAAACAGTGGAGAGAGCTTGTGATCTTAGAACAAACCGTGGTACTTAGTAAAAGGAATCAGTATGAAACAAAATTCTCAAACCTACCCCAAATAAACATTATTAGTAGACTATTATTGGTTTCAAGCCAATTTTCTGTTATATCTATTCCTAGGAAGGAAGGAAGAGAGGGAGGGAGGCAGGGAGGGAGGGAGGGAGGGAGGGAGAAAGAGAGAAAGGATGGGAGGTTGGAAGCTGGGAGGAGAAAAATGAAAGTGGAGGAAAAACTCATAATCAGCCCATTCTTTTATCTTTATATAAATTAACCAAAACTTTAAGATCAACAAGTACCCTTAAATATTTTTAGTCAAATTGTCTGTTAAGAGCTCAGATCTTCTAAAGATATTGATTTTATTCTGAATTATGTGTATATGTGTATCTGTGTATGGGCATGAGCAAGTGAGCATAGGTACTTGAGATGCTGGGAAGAGGGAGTTGGATCTCCTGGAGTTGGAGTTACAGGCAGTTGTGTGAGTCTCCTGACATGGGTGCTGGGAACAAACTTGGTCCCTGGAAAAGCAGTGTGCTGTTCTTCACCACTGAATCCTCAAAGTTTTAGCTGTGCTAAGAGGATTCTAAAAGGTTTTGAATCATCTCGATCCCTTCAGTCCAGCACTGTAGTTACCAGATTAGTAGCTCAGCATCAGCCTAAATGAATTCCCTAGTTGTATTATGTATAGGTTTGGTTTTTTTCGAGTTGTATCTTGGCCTTTTGAAAACTGAAGTACAACAGTATTTTTGAGTAAGGATATTTGCTTTAACATCTTGGAAACATATATGAAAGACTTTATGCCCTGAAGTTCTTGCAGAACCTGCAATGAGCACCATGCCTCTCTGGCAGTAACCTCACTGTGTTCTTGAGGACTGAAGCCACTGTGGTGAATGCCTCTATGACTCCATCTCACTGTCTATTCAAGGAACATAATAAAGATTCCAGAAAGAGCTTTTGATTGTTAGGAGTGGTATATATGGGAGCAAACCCTGACATGGGCAACAGAGTAATCAAACAAGTCTAGGTAGAAAATCCACCCCATTGTACACTAATTGTTCTCAAAGGCATGCCTTGATACTTTGATAGGAGAGTGGGAATGAGAGGATGGTGATGTCTTCCTTGAAGCACAAGGGTTATCAGTATGAAAATCCTATAATAATACAAAGGAAGAAGGTTTTCAAAAGAGATTCAGAAGTAAACTCAGTTCTGATTGAGTTAGTGAGTCCCCTGTTATCAGTGTGAGAACCTGGTGGTGCTGACTTTGACCAGGGAAGAGGTAGTGATGAAGCCAATGCAGACATTCCAGCTGTTGTCTATAAAGCTGAGCAGAGTCTCATGGGGTCAACTGGAGGAGATGGTGGAAGGAATGGGGAGTGGCATGCTATTGGGGATCTAGCACTCACATACATACTTTGAATGCAGCCTTCATGGCTTAGAGATGCATTGTCTTCCTGAAAGGCTTAAGTGTTAACAATTTGATCTCCAGGTGTTGGTGCAATTCTGGAAGGTCTTTGAAAATTTGAGAGGTGGGACCTAGCTGGTGGAAGTAAGTGAGTGGGAACAGGTCCTTGGTCAAATCTTGTTTCCGGCCTCTTCCGGTTCCTGTCCTCAGTGAGGTGACAAAGCTTCCCTGCCATAGGCTCCCACTGCTGTGATATTCTGTTCAGGCACAAGGGACCAAGTGGCTGTGGACGGAAACCGTTGAAAACATGGGTAAAATTAATGTTCCCTTTTTAACGTTATTGTCTCGGACGTTTTGCTTGAAATAATGTAAAAATAATCCATTCAAAGCCATTTTTTACAGAAAAATCTATATGTGAAAAGTAAAAAAAAAAATCCTATTTGCCTGTAAACAAGCCAATGGGGCAATTTCTTCATTAATGATTGATGTGTGTATTATTAATAATTGATGTGTGTAGGCCCAGCCCATTGTGGGAAGTATTTTCCTTGACAGGTGGTCCTGGTTTTTATTTAAAAGGTAGCAGAGCAAGCTACCAGGAGCAAGCCAGTAAGCAGCATTCCTCTCTTCCTCTGAATCAGTTTCTGCCTCCAAACTCTTGTCTTGACTTCCTGCCATGTTGTTTTGTGATTCAGATACATAAAGTGTAATAAGCCTTTCCTTCCCAGTTTGCTCTTGGCCATAGTCTTTCTCACAGAAATAGAAGCCAGACTAAGACAGTAGTAGGCAAGAAAAAATGCAAGAGTTACAGAATCGGGGTGGGTTGGGGGGCGCACTTATACCAAGGATCCAGAAAGCTTCTGACAGTGTATAGTATTTAGTAGTGTCATTTCCCAGACAAGGCTACCCTGGGAGGCCATAGTATCAAGATGTGAGGGTGAAGCAAAAGTTAACTATAAGCTCCAGCGAGTTGGAGATGCTTGGATCGTGGGGTGTCTACTGAGAAAGGTTGTAGTCTGAGAAAGAGATCGTATGTGTTAAAGGTCTACACACTGGAGCAGTTGTGTCCTCAAGCCTGTTGAAGCCCTGATGATGCCTTAATAATTGCAAGATGCCAGATATGGAGCCTCGGGTTTCATTCTTGGTTGGATGCTCTTACATCTTGCTTTCCCATGGCCTCCCCTTGTTGTTCTCACGACTGGGGGCAGGTTGTCCCCTGTATTGTCAACATTAAGCCTGAGCTTATCTCAGTTGCTTCCCTTTGTGTACTGAAATCCTTTGCTGACCTCAGTCAGCTGTGGCCTGTACACCCAGCAGGTTCCTGCTCACTCTAGACACCTGTCTCACACCCAAGGACAGCCAGTATCCAAGCTGAGAGGTGTGCCCTGCCTATACAAAAGAGAGGAAGAAGCAGACAATTGAGTTTTGCACTAGAGCTGCAGAGTTGAGGGGACAGACCACGCTTCCACTCAAGCTCGGCTTTCTGGGACGCCACAAACAGTAAACTACCTCGGGGGAGCTCCATAGTTTAAATAAGCAGGCTGAGACATGGGGTAAATCAGAGCAACTGCTCCCCAGCAGAGAAAAATCGCAATCACTAAATCCACCTCGCCCTCTAGTGGTGAGATGCAGAACCCCGTTGTTCCTGAGAATTTTCCTGGCTTATCCAATGCCAAGTGGTCAACCTTGAAACCATACACATTCAAGTAACGTTATATGGACCCAGCAGGTTGTATGTGTACATTTAGGATATATATATATGTATATGTATATATATCATATATCTATATATATATATATATATATATATATATATATAGATAGATATATATATAAAAACAATAGACAGAATAGTCACACAAGTAAATTAAAATAAAAAATAAAAACATATGTCTAGATCTTATTTGGATTCTATTTCAAACAGTTCAACATTTATGAGATGACTGAACATTTGAAATCTGACTGGATGCATAACTTTAAGGAAATTTTGACATGAAAATGGCATCATTATGTGAAGAAGACATGGTTTCATTTTGAAATCATCCCGAGGGAGGAGGAAAGTGGCTGGAGTCACAGGTGGGGCAGGGTTGACTGAGAGAGTAGAAATAGTAAGAATCCAAAGAAGCCAAGAAGACCATCAAACTATTCTAATACTAAGTAGATTTAAACTTTCACACATTTAGAAAACAAAGAGGCATAAAGTTGACTCCAAAGTCACATTCCCGTGTAACTAGAAACACTTTGTTTGCTTGACTTTTGTTGACTCAGAAAAGGGAGAACAATGTGTGTGGGCTTGGCATTGTTGAGCTTTACAAGAGGAGATGTTATCCAGGGCAGGGGTAAAGGAATCTCATGTAAATGCCCCCTCCCTCAACACTGGTAGAGGTGCCCCCAATCAGAGTAGCAACAGACAGAGTGAAGCTGAGCTGCTGTGGAAGCAACTTTCCCTGTGTCCAGAGAACAAGATACAAACTGTCCACATCTGCTGCACATGGACTAAAAGAAAGGCAGTTAGTGAGAAAAATACCAGAAGCCGTAAGAATGTAATGGTTGTGCTTTTTTCAAGAAAGTTTAGATGGCATATTTGGTCCTTAACTGACTGTACCACCACAAATATCCGTCACTAACCATTCACTGAGAGCCTCGTGTTACGTTGGCGATGGGGCTCCATGACTTTCACTGAAATTTTAAAGGCTCCTAACTGATCCTATCTTACAAATTCCTTCCATGACAAAATAGAAGGAGAAAATGTACTATAAATAAGAAAGCATCAAGATTCCTAGCAAAGAGCGCAGGACAGGACAACATAATGGATATTAACATTCTTGTGAAGACTTTCTCTTATTCATCCTGCTGGTCACGAATAAGCCTGACCTCTGGTATATTTCATTCATTTAACCCTACTATTGGCAAGAGGTTAGAAATCAGAATGATTAATTATTAGAACATGAAGTCACATCAAAATTTGGAATGTGTTAATAAAACTCCTAGGTTGGGATGTGTTTTGGGACTGTTTCCATGTTTAGAGGTTTTTATTTTTCATCAATCTGTAGCAGTTGTCAATTTTGGCTCCTATGTCAGTAGTTACCAGGACATTGACAGTGACTTTTAAAATCGTTTTGTTAGATGGTAACTGTTTCTGTGGCTGAGGTCTGGAGTAATGAAGGCAGAGAACACTGTGTTTCTCTAGCTACCGTGATTTATACTGGGGTTGTCTCTGGCTTCGTCACACACACTCAGTGAAATTGGATTTCTCATGGGATTCACAAGGAAGAGAAAGTGATATTTTCAGTGTGCAGACATGACAGTGATCGTGAATGGCGATTGGAACCAATTTGGTCATTCTCAGACACACATAAGAAAAGTCATCATTCAGTTCCAATATTCTTAATGGCCCATGGCTCCTAATCTAAATTGAGTTTAGAAAGGAATTTTGAGATTATCCAAAGAGAACTGTCACCCTCCCCCAGAAATGTATTCTCTCAGCCATTTCTGATATAAGCTTCCAAATGATATACTGTATTTCTTAAAAGCTAAAATGAAAAAAAATGAGAACTTTGTTGATGCCAATATATTTCTAGAGTCAAAATTTACAGCAGTAAGTATTTCATTTTAACAGCTGGAAAACAATATATGGAAGCCGAAAGGATTTCGGAATGCATGTAGATAATTCTTTTAACCTTGTGCCATTATGGAAAGGATCTCATTGAAAACCTTGTTGGGAGCATCCATTGCCCAGATAAAGTCCAGGTGATTGTAAGTGGGAATTTCTTTATGGTAAAGGAGGTTGGGGAGTTGTGCAATCAATATGGCAACATCTTGGGGATCAGCTAGGATGTCATTGCCACCATTCCACACTGCAATTGGCACAGTCATGGCTGATACATTGTACTCTGGAGGTGTTTTCTAAGAAAAAAAAAAGCACAGGAGAAGGAAGTGGGGTTTATAAAACCATACTTCAAAACCAGTGTAGACTGTATCTTAGTTCTAAATAAAGTCTAATGGCTGCATTAAGGAAAGTCACCTTTACCTACAGAGCGAAGTGAATACAGCATAGTTTGGAGTAATATGTGTCTCTAATAGGTCTGTCAATCACCCAGGACTCTTGTTAAAATGAAGACTGACTCAGCAGTCCTGGGTGGATAGTCAGGGGTTTGCACACTCATAGGTTATGCTGATGATGTCAGTTTTGAACTGGGATATACGGGCTTTAGATGACAATTCACACCAATTAAACACCTAGATTTCAGTTCAGCTGAAGGAAGGGGATGTAACTAGATTCTTGTGCGTATGGGAAGGGTGTGTGCAGGCTACTGTGTATATGTGGAGGTTACAGTACAGCTTTCATGTTGGTCCTTGCCTTTCATCAGACAGGATCTCTCTTATTCACTGGTAGATATACCATGTGAGCTGGCCAAAAAGTTCTGGTAATTCTCCTGTCTCTGTCTCCTGCCTCCTAATAGGGGCACACTGAAGTTACAATAGACTGGGCTTATACTGTAATACTTTACCACTGCTACATCTCTTCAGCTAGGATTTGACCAGATCCTGACCATGGCAGATTGTCTCTTCCACTCTGAATCATGATCTATCTCCTCAAAGATTCCTGGGTCTTGGGTCGTTTGGTTTGGCTCTGTATTGACTTCTACAATGTATGTTTCACTGGTAGATTTTTATATGCTGTTTGATTCCATTGAGAAGCTGCTCTGCCTGGAAACCTCTCACTTAAGGATCTCAGCATGATTCTTTCAGTAGAGTTTCCCCAGTCTCGTTTATTGGAAGTTGTGTCTGATTTGATGATGATGTCCGTCTGCTGCTTGCTACTTGTTCTTTCTCTTCAAAACCTCATCTGAGGAGATGCTGTACTCTGCGGAGGACTCTTGATACAGAGCTCCAGTTGGCTACCTCAATGGGGTATCTCCAGTTAACTTCTGCTGGAAGTTTCTAATGCTTCAATTTGATGACATTAATTATTTGCTTGTCCTTTCCATTGGGCGATCTCAGAGTTATCTGTCAGATGCTTTGAATACTTGATTTGATGAGGTTTTGCTATCCCTCTGCTGGTTCTCCCTATCTGCATCTCACTACTTATTCTTTTACGTTGGCTTGCAATATAGTTAATAAGCTCATTTGTCCCAAACTGAAGGTAGAGCTATCATTAACCATTCTGGCACAAAACAGTGGGCTATAGCGCAGTTAGTGACGAGGACAGTGGTTCCTGAGAGAAGCTAAGTTAGTTGCACACTCATATCATTTCCCTAAATATTGCTTCAAATTCTGAGAAAAGTATCTTTGGCCTGTTTTTTTTTTAATTTCTAAAAAACTGCCATGAACATGTAAGGTTTATAAAGATTCCTAAAGCAGAAAGTAGAACAAAGTGCGTCATCTCCATGATTCTCATAATGTAGACAGAATTAGTTAAGTACGTTTGTTCTTTAGCTTTATTATTTCATGGCTACTAATCTAATATCCCTATCGTTTGTGTTTTCAAACTTTGTGAAAGAGCCAACATACGTGCGTGAAACATTTATTGTCCCACTAATTTATGCTTATATTTTACATTGGCTATATATTGGTTACAGTGTGGAGAATATCTTTAATAAATACCCTTTCTTTTACTTACACACCATTGTGGAAACAACTTCTCTGTTGTTATCTCTGCTTGATAAAGTAACATCACTGACTTCGATGAGAATTAGTCAGAAGTGTTACTGACTTGGCTGGAAGAAGGGTAGACTTGGTGCTTGGCCCTCAGGGTCTCGTTTGACCAGCTATGGTCAATTTCTTTGGTTACCATAGCGAGAACCCAATAGAAAGGCAAATTCAAAGCCAGTCTGTACTTTTTGAATTGATCTGATAGTATTCTGAAAGACTTCTTTGGAGACATCAAATAAGTAAAAGTAACTGGGTGGGGCATTTTTATGTAGAATCTCATTATGAAAACACATCCTTCTAAGTTTTGAGTCATAAAAACTAAATTAAAAAAATATGATTATTCAGCTACACTTGAGAGGAAAAATTGGGCGTGTTTAACTAGGAAAAGTGTGTCACAAACTAATATAGGGTACATGTCTTGCTCAAAATTAGTCAGTGATAACCTGAGAGTTTGCACTGAACAAATGGTTACAGATAATATCCTTTTATATCAGGTCAATAATTTCCTAGCCTGTGAATTATTGTGTAAATTCGTATTTACCGCCAATTAGATCAACTCCAGGGTCTGAGTTCTTTGTATCACAGTAAATGTGAGGATGATGAGCACCTTCAGGCTCAAAAGCATTTGTAACTTTGGCCTGTAAACACACTGCCTTTTTCTTCCACAAGGAAATGTGTCTCCATGCAATCATCTGTCTGGCTGTCCAAAGGAGAGGGAGATGTATGAGAAAAGCAGTCGGTGTCATGCATGGACATAACTGTTAAAATGTTTCAGCCAGTTGTGCTCCGGGAAGAGGAGAAGAGTGTGTTGTGGGGAGGCTGGGGTATCTGTGCAAAGACGAGGTGGCCGGTTAATTTCTGCAAAGTCTTCCATGTGACCCCGAATTACCCTGGGAGTACATTTCATGAGCATAGTTGCAGGATAATGAGAAACTGAGCATCAGCATTACTTGGAAAGATGAATACATGATTATCATACTTTTCTTTCCAGACTTTGCTGTCTTTGTCTTTGAACCTGTGAGGGATTTAAATCTTAAGAAACTTACCTGATTGTAGTGTAAAACGTTCTGGTATTGGCTTCCCCAGTTAAAGGCTTGAAATTTCCCAGATCTAGCAACCTAATGAAAATTTAAAGGTAAAAATTAAATTTAAAACTTATTAAAATTAATTAGGTGAAAGATTCTCATCACCACATGAAAAACAAAATTTGAACTTTTCCAAATAGCTCATTTAAAATTTTTATAGTTATTAAGAAAATATTTTCTCATTCCGAAAAATTACTAAGCATCTAGGATTTTAGACTTTCAATGAAGAAAATTCGTGATTTTCAACGAAGCTTTCTTTTAATTTTTTTTGCATAGAAAATTATTTTAAAAAAGTGATTTCCTTTTACTCAAAGTACATGCATTAATATGATTTTCATGCTCATGGGTTTTAATAGTTGCTTTTGTAGGGTATCAGATACAGGAGCATTGCCTGAGAGGAACATCTTAAGAATGTGCTTTTGGTTAAGTACAAAGATTCAATCCCACAAAATGAATGTTAATAACATTGAAATTATGGTACCTGGGACCAGTGGAGTATGTCTTGAACAGATGTTCCTGCTGGATTATGCCCTAGATACACATCGAAACGACTCTAGAAATCAAACACACACACACTTACATGTAGCCTTAGATATATTTTGTATCTGAAAAACAATTAGGAGCTATTTTTTAAAAATTTCAATCCAATGTTTCAGTGTGCCCTCTAACAGGAGGCTGAGCAACACAGTTGCCTGCCACCTTAGAATCTGCAAGGCTTACCAGGAGTTCTAATCAAGAAAGGTAATGTGGATGGCTTAGTAGTTCCAGATTTTTTCAAAGTGGATTTCGAGACCTTGAAGTTTGGAAAAATATCAGTCTCACACAAATAGTGACAAATCAGTATGAGGCCAGAAAGTTGTACCTAGTTTATGAACCTAAATTCTCAACTTTCTGTTTAGTGTCAGAGTGCAAGAGATTAGGTATTATACATAGGTTCCTCACTTTCCACGGGTTTTTAGTATGTATTAATAATACACATACATAACATATATATGTATATATGATAGACATTATATAAATTTATAGTGCTACTTCCTGGTCCCTAAGTCACTGGTCAGACCCTTTAGCAATCTGAAGTTCCATTTTCAGGTTGCACAGGAAAATTCTATAGTGGATCTTAGACTGTGGGCAAAGTCAAATGAACTGACTGTCATCAAAGGGGATTAAGGTCTCTCTCCATATAAGTCACATGCAGAAGACAAGAACTCTAAGTGTGCTTGTTCTCTGCATCTTCTATTTTTACTATTATTTTTCTTTGAAGACTCTTATTGATATAATACAAGAATAAGGTCAGGCTGCTTGTTTACATTCCTCCTACAGAATTAGAAACAGCCTCAAATAGAAAGTTAAATGGAAGGTACCTTTAGCACCATAAGTGGAACCCAAAAGAAAATTATAAACAAAGGTGGATGTATTGATCCAGCCATAGAGTAGACCATTAGCACTGAGAAAAACAAACGAACTTATTTGGTCTCCATGGAGACGGAGCTGGGGTTTCATTACTGTGTTCCTATTGAGTACAGAAATTAGTATAATACATTTTAACAATACAATTCATTTTTTAAAGAGTCCAAATGTATAAATGAGAGTCAGGATTAGTTTACTGGTAATTACTAATTAGTAATTAGAGTCAGGATTAATTACAGCCCTTTAATTCCAGCTATTTGGAAAGGCTGAGTCAGGGGATACCTGGTTAAACCTCTGGAAAATTTAGTAAGACCATGTCTCACAATTAAAAGCTTTAAAAAAATACTAAAAATAAATCTCAGTGGTAGAGCATGATCCCAAAATACCTGGGTACCCCCTTAGTACTGCATCCATACAGCAACAGCGAAACAGCAGCAAAAACAAAACGCGGCATAGGTGTATGTCCATGTGCATTAAATATCTTCACTGACTAGAACTTCACAATAGCACAATTTTGTATGTGAGGAAACCAATACAGTAGTTAAGTCAGTTCCAGAGGTAGGAGTCAAATTATGCTGACATGAATCCACACACTTAAGGACCTTACGATGTTGAACTTTCTCATGTAAGTCGTAAAACCCCAACTCGGAGTTAAAAAATGCAGCTCGAGATGTGGACAAGCTGCTACACAGCTTCTCTGAAATGTTTTTTTTTTAAACAAAATGAGTGTGGTAATGGATAGCAGTATCAAAAGCATTTATGACATTTATTTGATGACTCAGAAGAGCCTGGCCAAATGTAAGGTTCATTCCCTTCTTTCACAGAAGGTAAATAATACCATGCCAGTTATTTAGGTGGTCACAAGTCAATCATGTTTTTGAAAGGGAGCAGGAGAAAATTTGGAATGGAGCAGTGGCTTGTGATTTCTCTTGGGGTCTACCACAGTGCTATGGGCACAAATCTGAGCTGATTCTTAGTTCTTGTGAAGTACCATTTCTAAGTGATAAAATGATGATGATAAAACAATTAAAGGTGGGTGGGGAGATCTTTTGAATGGAGCCCACACTGCATACGCACCACATTCAAATTATTTCTGTCAAATCCACACACGATGAATAATGCATTGCTGCAGAGCTCATCCATGAGCTCCCGCGAGCACACTTCGTTTCCAAGGAATTGATCAAGAGAAGTTGTGTGGCATGAACATTTTCTCACCAAAATATAATCTGAAAAATCAAAAGCACAGTTAGGACACGGCAGCAGCCAAGCAACAGAAAGCCTCTTTGATGGCTGAAAGGCATTTATGCAGGTTTAATTATGCTGGTATATTTCTTTAATTCTTTAAGTTGTTTTAGAAATGAAAACAACCTAAATGTCCTTCAACTGACAATTGGATAATGAAAATGCAGAACATGTACACTATGCAATTCTATTCAGCTGTAAAGAAAAAATGAAATTATGAGCTTTGCAGGTAAATGGATAGGACTAGAAAAGTTCATATTAAGTGAATAACTCAGACCAATAAAGACAAATGCTCCATGTTCTCTCTCTCTGGTGGCTCCTAGTTCCAAATCTTTAGTTATGTAAGTACATATCCTGGAGTAACTATGAAACCTGGAGAGCAAAAAGGAACCACTGCCAGGGTAGGGGACTTGAGAGCAATAGAGAAGGAATATCAGGCTCTGAGTGATTTGACTGGGGCAGATGGAATAAAGAAGGGGCTCTAATTAAGAAGGCGGACAGAGAAAGAAGAAAGAGAGAGGAAGGAAAAATAACAATAGGATGCCTGAAAAAGTCACAAAGGGTTTTACTATTATCTACCTAAAAGAACCCTATAATCCATTGTAAGTTTTCTCCATCTGGACTTATAACACTCTCTCCAAGAGCCCAAGACCATCTAACAAAAACCCCCAACACTAGGTATGAGAAGCTCTCATTTGAGTTGTTGAAGTTGTTGATCAGAGTTGTCCAAGAGACTTCTAAAGCATTAGACTCTTGCTATTGTCTTTGGTTGTGCCCCACCCCCAGAGGTGGAAGGTAAAGACACCACACAGCTTCAGACAGAACTCAAAGGCCCTGACCTGTAACTGACTGGAATGCCCTACTTTCTGAGGACTAGTTTTCATGGTGCCAGAAGGCACCATGTAATTTTCCAAAGGATAGAGCAACAAACAGTTGTAACCAGTTCTGGCACCTATGAGCCACAGCAATGATCAGCACAGTAAGATAACTATAAGGGTGCAGTAGTTACACACACACCATGATGGTAACCAGTAGCTCTCTGATTGCACTTGAGACCCACTCAACAAAAGGAAGTCATACCTGATACAGAAAACCTATCCAATTAGTAATAGTAAAGTCACGGATAGTAAAGTAATGGGATAGTAAAAGGCATGGATCTTGGAGGAGAACCTCTACCCACCACTTTACTAAACCAGCACAATCCCTAACTGAAATCTAAATATTTTGTCTTTATACCCACAGATAAGTGTAGTTCTCATCCCTCATAAAAATAAACTTCTCTATGCAATGGGCAAAAGATGATTATTGAAAAACTACAATCAGTCAAAACACAGTGGTGAGTCCAGTTCCAACTGATACATCTACAATGCATTCCCACACCTAAGTGTTCAGGGAACATTGTGTGTGTGTGTGTGGGGGGGAGTGTATGGCAAAAAGATTGTAAGAGAGCCAGATTGCCAGAGAGTTTGCATTGAGACTGTGTGTCCTTGCAATGGCAGAAGCACATCTGTAAAATCTCACCAACACAACTGCCTAAACATGAGCCGATCAGGATGACACCAATAGACATTTTCAAACAGACAAGGGGAAAGACCAGGAGACCGGGACTCTACACCGGATCTACAGGCAACCAAGAAAAGCTTATGATTTGGAAAGGGTGGCATTCCCCAGGGAAGCACATGCCAATTGTTTACCCAAAAATACCAATACCAAAGGCTCATGCCTGAAAATATACGTACAAGTATCATCATACAGACTGAGCAGGTTACATTTAGGGATATATATATGTATATAAATATGCACATATGCATATAGCAACAAATAATGAAAAAAGAGGCCATGAATTTAAGACATCAAGGAGGAATATATGGGAGTGTTTGGAGGAAGTAAAGGGGGGAGGAAATGCTACTACCATTAAAAAAAGAAAATAAAAAATAATCACTATGTGTGTGTTTGTGGGGAGGTGGATGTGTGCCACAGAAGGTAGGTGACCAAAGGACAATCCAGGAGAGTCTATTGTTTTCTCCTCTCACCACGTGTGTCCCAGTGATTGAACTCAGGTTGTCAGGCTTGGCAGCAATCAACTGTACCCACTGAGCTATTCTGCCTACCCTCTTTCTCTCGTTCAATTCTCTCAATGAAGCTGTGAAATTGGAAGGGAGATACCAACATCCGGTGTGTGTTATTGCATTGAGAGCTCTCAAAAGATGTAGATAACGCAGTGGATTATAGTCTAGCTGGAGAAATAAAGATTAGGGGATCAAATTGTGAAATAACATGGCAGACTGTCATAATTATGTGTTAACATGTGTGATTTGAGTAATAGATCATGAGATCAAGAGGAGAAAATGGGGACTCAGAGGGATATATCTAGGGAAATCTTTAGATACTTGTGTAACTTGTAGTGAGGATTGAGACATTTTTGCTTTCTTAGTTTTATACCCAAGGGAACATGGCTAGGAAATAGTCAGTGTTTAGAGGCTAATTACTAAGAGATTATCCATGCAATTCTGACCCAGGCCTGTGATGTAATGTCTAAATGCCTCCCCCTTACAACCCCACTGCTCTTTCTTGCTAACTGAAATGTTGAGCATAAGTTGGAGAGGAGACACCCAGTGGTCATGAAATGGCTGCAGTCATCTTGATGCTTTAGGTTTTGCATAAGAGGCTTACAAATATGTTTCACTGTAGGCAGTGTCTGTGGCTTTAGACATGCCTGCTTATTGAGAGTTAAAGTAAATGAACAACACAATCCTGAAGGAAAAGATCTGATAATTATACTTAGAGCCTCAGGCCAAAGCCATTCATCCAAATGAAATTGTGCAAATGTGCAGGTGTGTCTGCAAGTGCTGACTTGAATGCAAGAGAAAAAAGGGCATTGGACATTTGAATAAGGAATGCTGTTATTTATTCCTGTGTGTTCCTGTTCAATAAGGAACTAACTATTTATGATCTATCAAAATCCATGCTACTGTCCTATGAAAATTTCCATTTCTTTAGGACAAGAGCTCTAGGCCGTCCAAGAACATTTGATTGGAAGTTGCTCAGTATTTACTTTGCCAGTTCCTTGATTTCTTTATTTTTTTTCTTTCCTTCCTCCTTCTTTCTTTTTCTCCTCTTCCAAGTCTCTATGAACCCACCAGGGATTCTTATTAGACTATTTTTCTCTGTTTTTAACAGCCCATTTCCTGTGCAGGAGTGGAACTATTACCTTGACACTGGTGTATGGAGAACTTGGCCAGTAAAACATCCTTGGAAAAGCAAAACACTCATTGGCATTGACAACCCACTGTAAGCTAACCAAAAACAAAGGCGTAAATGGGGAATCTCCAAGGTCGGAGTGGATCCACACATTTTAATGCTTTGAGAGAGATAATATAAACACGTCCAGTTTGGTTTAGGGATATGAATATGTTTATCCCTAAGGTACGTTTGTTTACTTTGATCACTTTGAAATTCAATAGTAATTGGGTACCTTAAATAGAATCACATACCTCGAAAAGAAATTTAGGAATAGCTGAAGCTTTCTTCAAAGGACTTTGTGCGTATATCACAGTAGCAACTGGAGCTAAAGCATAAAATGTCTTGATTTTTTTAGCCAATGTGGTATTGGTAGAAAAGGCAATGAAACCTGAAATAAAACAGACTGTCAGTGAAGAAGATGCATGTGTGTGCTGTTCTGTTTTTAGAAGTGGGACATTAACTTGGATTCGGTAAAGATGCCCTCTGAGCCAAGTTGTGAAATTCGCATGTTAAGGACTGGAGAGATGGCTTAGCGGTTAAGAGCACTGGCTGCTCTTCTAGAGGACCTGGGTTCAATTCCCAGCACCCACATGGCAGCTCTTTTATAACTGTCTGTAACTCAAGTTCTAGGGGACATGAATTCAGGCAAAACATAATGTACATAATGTACATTAAATAAGTAAGTAAGTAAATAAATAAATATTAAGAGACCTAAGTACATTCAAAGATATTTTTAAAAAAAGAAATTGGCAAATTAGTTGTTAAGACATGTGTAAGCATAATGATAGCACTTTGAAATATCCACTGATGAATATGAAGAACTGAGACGTCCAGTATTCAGGCAACTCAAGACAGAAGCAGAGTGGAGTTATTTAGTGTCAAGGCAAGCAGTTGTACTACCTCAATAAGTTCTAAGGAAGCTGTTGCATTGCATCTCAATGCAATACTTTTATAACCTCAGGTTAGTGAGAGAACACTAAGTTATGTTAAATGTGTGCCAATGAAAGGTAATATGATGAGAGTTCCCTACGGCCAAGTACAGTTTCTGGCTGATGTCAGTAACCTCAGCACTCTAGAGGCGGAGGCAAGACGATCAGGACTGAATTTTCCAGGGAAGCCTTGTTTCAAAAAACCACCACTACCAGAAACACCAAAGGTGTCCATGACTTCAACAATTACCCCTCAGCTTTCGTTTCACTTGGCTTTTGATAACTAGTAAACACTTCCTCCCTTTGGTTTCCAGAATTCTGACTGCCCTTGCAATCATTATTACTCTCTCTGTCTTGGTTTCCTCTATTACAGAACTCTCATCTCCCAAATGAAGGGATCGCTCAGGCTTGCCCTGACCTCTCCTCTCGGCTGTCTGAATTCACTCCTGGGGATATTGAACTCTGTCTCATTGACTGATGCCTTCTGATGAATATTTTTAGTTCAGAATTCTCCCTTGAACTTCAGATCGTTTGTTACTGACTCCTTGAGGCCTTCACCTCAATCCTCAATAGATGATTTACATTGTTACCAAATTGAGCTGCTGGTGTCCTTCCATTGGCTCTTCTCATAGCCTTGCTTCCTCACTTTGGGTGATAGAATCTTCACTAACCCGGGAGACAAGACACAAACTCTGGCGCCATCTTTATTCTTATTTTTGCTTTGTATGCTCTATATCCAACATTGGAGTAAAGTCTGTTGCCTGTATCTCATTTGTACACACTCATATATGCATGAATGCATGCATGTATGTATGTTTATACATATATGTCACTTGATTTGGCATCATCACTCCCACAGCTCTCCTCATCCCTCAGTTCTCATCCCTCAGGTCACCATTGTCTCTGGCATGAAATTACCGTATGGTAATTTCCGTTTGGTAATTCCCCAGCTGCTTCTGAATTTCTGCCATTGTTGCCCTTCAGCAATTAGACAGATCGGTCATATAAGGGACCATGCAACTCCTAATAAAAATTCTGTGGTTTCCTTTTCACTTATATTAAAGGCCGATATATATCCACAATATCCAAAGAACTCAGAATACTCCGTTCTTTGCAGTGGACATAATGTCACCTCACTCCTCTTCTCTCTCACTGTCTTATTCTGACTCATCCCCATGAAGAACACCATCACTGCTGTTCCTTGAGAGCGTTCTCCATCTTTGGATTCTTTTACATTTGCTGTTCCCCCTCCCTAGAACATCAGGCTGCCACTCATACACAAGATCTGTACTATTTCTTTGCCCATAGGGTGTTCACAAGTATTCGCTATTCAAAATGACTTCAAAAGCCTCTAAGACTCCTTAAAATCCTCCATGAGGTATATTTCCCACAGCACTACCACAGTTTGGTGAACTCCAAATTACTTTTAATCTGTCAGTCTTTCTGCTCCTTCCCCAACTAAAATCTAAGTGATATAAAAGTGGAGATTTTTACCTTACTTGGTAGGTAGTATTTGGCCAAATGGTCTGATCGCTATAAAAATGGTGGAATGAAGAGAGCAAATTCAACTAAGAGGTTCTAACATCCTGCCTTGAGAGTCAAATGGCCTGACCTTTCATCTTATTGGAATATCAATGAAGACCCATATTGCTTGCTTGAGTAACTGACCCCACTGTTTGATTTTTCCATGTTTAGGATAGGAAGATTCATTGTCCTTCTATCCTTAGGTGGCATATTATAAAGGTGCACAGCATGGCTAAGATACTGGGCAGCAGTGTATAGGAACTGTACTCAGTGCCTTTACTTACCAATGGTGGTACCCTGAGAATGACCAATATAGTCCAACTTCTCTTGTCCAGTCTCTTGCAGGATGAAGTCTATTGTGGCTGGAAGGTCATATTTAGCCATTTCATCAAAGCGTAGGAAAAAAGGAAATCTCACAAGATACATTTTCTTGTTATAGTTTCTAAAATTTAGCACATTTACAGTGAATAACTCCATTTCTACTTCAGAAATAGAAGAACTAGACTCTAGTTATTGCCAGCTATAAACACTTAGTCAATTCTAGGTGCCTTTGGGGTGCTTTCTCGTAAGCTAACATTATTAATTTCAAACAAGGCATAATGGCTCCAATCTAGTTTAAATAGGACAGTATCCATGGGTGGGATTTATTTTTATCCTTGAAATGAAATGTAGGTTTAATAAGCATTTACATGCTGCGTTCAAATTTCATTTAATAAAGAGTCCTATCCATGTAGTACCTTCTTCACAAATCAGCCAGAATGATACAAAATCGAGAACTGTTGAATTGAGCAGTTTTGGTGGCTCCTCATTGTGCACAGAATGAATGTCAACACTCTCAGTAGATCCGGTTCTTGTCAACATTGCCATGTTTGCGTGCGTGTGTGTGTGTATATGTGTGGGTGTGTGACTCTATCCCTCTTCCTCACAACACCATGTACACATGGGCTTCCTATCAGCTGTCAGAAGCATAAAAGTTTTCCTGTACCTCAGCAACATCAGCCAGGTGCCCGTCTGTCCTCCACCACTGTCAGTCCTTTCCAAGAGTAGGGCGTAAGAAGGCATTGGGTGCCTTGGATAACTTCTGTGCCCAAACTTTGGGCTTTTAATGGTGATGCATAATGGTGGCTGCTCCCCTTCCCACATTTTTGACACCTTCCTACTTTACTGGCTTTTCCCTTTGGAACTTTCTATGAACAGTGAATTGCCTTACACTCTCACTTTGGCCGTGCTGTCTGTTTTATTTGGAAAAGCATTTTTAGGCGTCTAATGATCTTGAGTTTAGAGGTCACAGCAAGCTTGAAAGAAAAACTACCCTTAGAATAAGGTATGTAGGAGATTCAAATGTTCGGTTAGAATGATATGGCTTCCTTCACCTCCTGCTTGGAATGAAGTTAACTGTAAGGGAACAGTGAGAGTGGCCATGCTTATAGAGCCCAGACTCATGTCCATTTATGCATTATCCCCTTCCCTTACCTGAAAGCCCAGAATTCAGTTGAGTCTGGTGAATAGTACAAATTCTCCTTGGACCATATATTCCCACGGCTGTTCCCCAGCCACACATCGTAGCCAGCGTCTGCCAAAATGAAGGCCAGGCTGTTGTTTGGAAGATTCATGATCCAGCATGTGGCTGATGAGAGCAAACCGTGCTGTAAAAGCACCACAGGTCTCCTGCCTGTGGAAGGAGATTGTTCAAAACATTATAAACTGATTCCTTACAGTCTGCAGACACATGGTTGGCATTAAATATATTCACTTTGTTGACACTGTATTTGACATCTTAATTACCTTTTCTCATGTGTCAAAGTAGATCAAATTTTATATATTATTTATTTTTAAAGATTTATTATTTTTTAATTTTTGTGTATTTATGTAAGTCTGTATGAGTTTATGTGTGCCACATGAATGCAAGTGCTTTCAGAGGCCAGAAGAGGGCATCTGATCTCCTGAAACTGAGTTATAGACAGTTGTGAGCAGCCAATATGTGGATCCAAGAACTGAACCCAAGTCCTAAGCAAGAGCAGCCAGGGCTCTTAACCACTGAGCAATCTCTCTGGCCTATACATTTTATTTTTAATTTTATTTATTGCATTTGTATTTGTCAACACAGGACCTTGTATATGCGAGGCAAATCTACCACTGAACTATATCCTCATCCATTAATGTTCATGCTAATTGTCTTTGCTGCTTTATGTGCAAGTTCAGTGTAAATAAACACATTAAAATGATAGTTTAAATAAAGTAAGTACTGTGTAAGCATAGGTTAAAGGTAATAAAGTTATGTTTCACAAATTTTCTGTAATGAGAAAAACATGAAAATTTCACAATATCAGCAAAATAAAATGACTTTTATCTACTTAGGATGTAGACCTCTAGCTGCCTCCCAATCTTCCTTTCTACAATATAACCCAACTGACTCTTTTTTCAAGTACTGGGTTTTCAGCTCAGTTACTTTGTTGAATGAAACTGTCCCTGCTTTCTTTACTGGGTTCGAGGCCTTTAATGGTCTGTGCATAACAACAGGCCATTATCATTTTTATCATAACTTTCTTATTCCTTTATCTCATTGACTTGATTGCTATTTATTGAAGATTGGGAATACAACTTTGTGTTGCATTTCCACAGGGATCTAGACTTACTGCCTTTGAAGAAAGAAATTAAAAGGGAAAGGGAAAAAAGAGAGAAGGATGGGGTGGAGAGATGGAAGAAGGCAAGTAAAGAGGAAGAGGAGAGAGGAGAAGGAGGGAAGGGAAGGAGTTTGTACCTAAATTCTGTGAAGGTTTTTTCCCATAAGGGATTCTGTAGACCCCCAGAATGTAGCCATCTTCAGTGACAACATTATATTCTTCACTTGGATATTCCCAGTAAGTTATCATCTGACTCTGAGGAGGATAAAAAAAACATTTTAAGATTGTAATTGGTTTTAAAATGCACCTAACAGATATTTCTAATGAATTTCAGCTGTTCAAAGTTCAACTCGAGTCCTTAGTATCCCTCAGCAACTCACAA